>CAUYSK010080108.1:0-20697 GCA_963575035.1 Avahi laniger | reverse complement strand
TTACTCAATCATAAGAAATGACGATGATCTAGTACCTCTTATACTTTCCTGGACTAAACTTAGGCCCATCATCCAAAGTGAGGCACCTCAAGAGCAGAAGAAAGGGATCCATTTGTACTCGCCATCAAATTGGTACTAACTGATGAACACTAGGGTGATCACATGGCAGAAATACTCTCCAGGGATTAGGGGGATGGGAGGGGAAATCTACAAATAAAGGACATGGGGAGCACTAAAGGGAGGGAAGGGCACGCTTTTAACCTGCATATGGGTGAGGCAAAGACATAAAGTGTAACTAGAATGTTTGTACCCTCACAATACCTTGGAATAATAAAAAAAAAAAAAAGGCATTTTCAAGGCTAAAAAGCAATTCAAAGATTTGAGCCTCAATTGCACTTTCTACGCCACATTTAATACATGCAATATGATATGTAAATCTCTATACACTGAGCATGTATCAAGTGGACACCAAAATGTACTAGCAGACACCTTAAGCTTTACAATATGAAACAGATGCTAAAAAATAAAGCACTATTAATCGTGGTTCCCTCCAGGAAAAAGAAAAAAAATAAGACTAGTGGCCTGTTGTGCAGTATTAACTCATTTATTATTTTTTTTTCAGATTTACTGCTACAGAAGCAGTACCTGGTGTGGCAACACACAGAAGATGAGTACTAATAGACCTCATTTCCTCAATTTATCAATTATTTGAAAGCATTTAGCTCGGTTTAGCACAGTATAATGCTAGCGAATAATTCAAACAACCTGATGGACTATTTTAAAGTTAGGTGTTCTCTTTTTTCACTTTACAAATATTTTTTGTACTTTCTCTACATATTCAAGTGCTTAAGGCACAAGGGGAGACTGAATTTGGAAGAAATACTGGACTTTGGAACAATGTAAATATAAACTTGCAAATAGCAAAACTGATTGAAAGATTCAAGAATATAGTAAAGGCAAGAAATCCATGCTGGGCTATTAGTGCATCTAATCCTAAGTGGATGAGTAACTAAAAATAAACTACTTTCTATTTATTCAACAATAACATCCAGATAATAAAAACTGATTCAAATGCTGAGATAGTTACCTGTTAATTCTATAAAGGAATGAGAGCCATCATAGTAATAAAAGAACTATAAGGTTTCATTAATTACATAGTTCATATTAACTAATAGCAACCAATAATCAACAAACAAACAAAAATGTTATGGTACTAGAGATTCATTCACGTCTATAGTTTGATCCTTCTACTAACTCCATATAACATTAAGGTAGTAACTAAATTTTGTTGGGCCTCACTTTCCAAATTTGCAAAATAGTGGGCTAAACTAGATGATTTCTTCTAGTTCTAAATATTTAACTCTACAATTTTGGTCTAAAATGTAAACCTAAACAAAGTACTAAATCTTAAGTATTTAAATAAAAAAGAAGGCAAATGTTAATCTGAAAAGGTTAAGTCAGGATTTATTTTTGTTGTTTTTCTCAATGCATTCTTAATCTTAAAAGAAAAAGTTCACTTTTCTTGCCATTCTATTCCAATTTAGTGAATGAAAATTCTAAATAGAATTTCAGGTTGGTCAATTATACATGGACAGCTTATCCCAAAGGGGTAGGTTTGGGGAAGTGTTTTCATATTGTGGGAGCGGAATGGTGATCATATGCTCTATGTAAAGGTATCAGAGTGTTTCTGAGAAATCTTTGAGACTGGCATTTTCCTAAAATCTAATTTCCCAAAAAGCACAGACCATCAAGACTGCTCATCTACAGAGGTTCAAGACATATACATGAATTCAAAGTCATGGATACTTATAAAAAATAATTACCTGTGTTTTTCAGATTAGTGTATTTTCATTAGGAGGCTAGAGCTGTGTTTTAGACAAATTAATCCGTGCTTTCCTACATGTTTTCTATCATACCATCTTCCAATGTTAAAACTTTCATTACAGTTAATACAGAATTAAAAAAAAAAAAACACACCTATATAATCACATCAGCCTGGCTATTCCATTAAAACTCAAGCTATTTCTACAAATATGTCTCCAAATTAATTCTGACTTTTGAACCTAATTCTACTTGTTACCTTAATTTATTTTTGCTTTTCGTATTAGTCTAGTCAAATGAACATCCTTTAAATGCAGCCTTTTAATTTCCGTTTTTCCTCTTATAAGGTCCTCCCCCTTATATGAAAGAAATATTTATTCTACATCTGCTAAGCTTCCTTTCTCTTCTACTTCAAAGACCTATGTGAAGATGGTTTTTCATGCATTGTGAAGCTTCATCTGTCTCAGGAGCAATTTCACTACAGAAAACAGGCAACACGAAATGAAACTTCCTTTTAGATTATTAAAATAACTGAATTTTAACTTAGAGATTTTCTCTATATCCTGAAGTCAAGTAAAAGCATATGTGAGTACTCCTAGACGGACTTTGAGAACTATAAATCTTCCCCCATGTCTGAACTCTTCATCTCTTTGTCTTCCTGTGCTGCAGTCCGGGACAATGTACAGTGTGAATGGTTTTGCAGCACCCTGATTTGTTCTTTATCCAGGTCACATTCTTCTGCTTTGCAAGTATTAATATTAATATTAGCATTTTCCTAAGGCAAATCTCTTTCTGGTGTTTTATGTCATACATGCATTCACGGGGAGGGGGATGGTTAAATGACTGTGCTCAATGTAGTGTCAATCTCAAAAAACTCGATAATATTTAATAATGATCATTTAACGTAAGTCTTGTGATTTACACACAGGACTGACTTTAATCTTTCAACATTACAAACGTCACTTTGAGAACTGATCCCCGAACTATTTAAGTAACTGCTAATAAATACTTACCAGGGAAAGCGTCGAAAGAAATTCTGTCTCCAGGAACAGATCCGTCAGGAGGAGCCAATATTTCAACTTTGTCTGGTGAGCTGGCGCACATCACCATTGCCTGAGACAGCACTCCCCTCATCTTGGCAGGTTTCAGGTTGCAAAGTAAAATCACCATCCTGTTTTGCATCTGTGTGAAACAGAAACTGTTAACTACATATATACTTAGACTTAAAATTATCCTATCTAGAATACATTAAGGTATACATAATATATTAAATATCAAATGTTCTACTTTTGTGGGTGTATCTTTGCCTCTGTGTGTCCAAAATCTTTTGCATATTTACACACGTGCATTTTTTTTTCCCTACACATTCGGCACTTGGTCATTTTCAATGCTAAGCATGATTTATTTCCTAATTTAAAAAAATCAATCATTTCAGAATTCAAGCATTATGCACACTGCAATTAATACATTATAGAAGTGAATAGAAATTTATTCAGTTTTCAAAAGTTGAAATGTCTTAATTTTTTCCCCAGCTAGCAAAAATAAGAAATACAGTATCTTAAATTCTTCCAACAGATTCAAAATAAAACATAGGAAAAAAGGGCCTAAGACTCAAATTTCAAATTCAAAATGACCCTTTCTAGGGAGGTCTTCATAAATAATACTTCTCTTCAAACACTTCAGATAACGTGGAAATGTCATATATGAGACCTCTAAAAAGTTATAGCAAAAATGCATAAGAACAGCAACAAGGTTAGCTAGAAGCAATTCTTCAAGGATCTGATAATAATTGTGGCCCCTTTCCTTAGAAAAATACACAACTTGCAAAATTTGGCATGCAATTTTAAGGGCAAAGTGTCCCTGCTTTATAGAATTCTAGAATGCTTACCCTTACTGTCTTAATGAGTCACATGCAGAAGTTTATATAAATAGTTTTGCTTATGGCTATGAATGGCAGCTTGTGGAAGAGAAGAAATAGCCTCACGGTCTACAATTTGTGAGTACAGAAAAGATGAAGCCAAAATGAAGAGTTTTTCCAATTTGAGCTGGCTGGCTCAAGATCAGTTGTTTCTTCTCTCTAGTGTTCCTTAGGAGCCTAACTTCACAAGGAATTATCAGTGAGTCCTGGTCCTATGTGAGCATTACAAAGAAAAAAAGCACACACATGTGCCAAGTCTCTCTCTTTTTCCACAGATAAGAGAAATGTCTTCACTGGTCTCCTTAATTCCATCTTCCTCCTACCAACAGAGCAGTCAGAATGATCCTATTAAAATGTGAGGCACACAATGTTACTACTTTGCTCAAACATCCTGCAGTGGCTTTCATCTCACTCAGAATAAACACTAAACCCTTTACAGTGATCCCTAAGACTCTGTGGCACTTGGTGTCCTTATCTCCGATTTCACCTCCTGTAACTTTCCCCTCATTTATCCTGCTCTCGTCACACTAGACTCTTCCTGTTCCTTGAACACCTCAGGCACACGTCTGTCTCGGGGCTGCAATGCTCTTCAGCCGGGTAGACACAGGACTTGGTTTCTTCATTTTCTTAGACCTTTCTTTACTCAAATATTACTTTCTTTATGAGGGCTTCTGTGGGCACTTTATATAGAACAGCAACATTATCCTGGCTTCAATACTTTCTGGATTCTTTCTCTATTTTTCTCTTGGTTCTTATCACTATTTAATGTACTATACATTTACCTATATCTTGGTAATTTTCCGACTACTTCATAGGAATGAGAGCTTCATAAAGGCAGGGCTATTTTTTACCCTGTCTGTCATATGTCTATGTATCTATTTTAATTTGTTACACTATCCTTTGTCTAAATTGTGCTTGGTACATCGCAGGTACCCAGTAAGTATCTGCACCTATGGATGTGAATGAGTGAATGTGGGGATCTGTCCAAGCTCACAGAGCCAAGAAGCAGCGGAGCGGCAATGCACGGAGAGGCAGCGCTATTTCAGTGCTGAAGTCCGTGCTTTCCTGCGGTGTCTCTGAAGCACCACGGGGCACAGGAAATAGGTAGAAGATTCAAATTACTACAGAAGACATCTAGAAAACGTAAATTAAAAACTATCATTAATACTATCTTTGATTCTTCCCACTGTTATTAAATATATTTTTATTAAAGAAATTTAATTCTTCAAGAAAATAAATATGGTACTAAAAAGTAAAGGAAGAGAAAGGAAAAAGGAAGTAAATGTGTTAAGAAGGGGCTTGAAAGCTTTTAAGGAAAAAATAGCAAGTAAGGAAAACTCCGCTTTGAAGGATATCACTATGGAGTATTAATTTGTTTTTAAAATAGTTATCAAGCAAGGTTACCCTCCATAAAATACACTATCACTGTCTTTCATATATCCCAAACAACCAGCTCTATTTCCACTACAGAAATATCTAAATTTTGAACAAGGAATAATATAAACCATAGTCATGGTCTGTTTCCTAAAATATTGTCACATAAAAGCACACTCCTTGGTGACAAACACACTAGAAGAGAGGAGGAGAGATTTTAAAACCTGACCTCCTCCTCACTATCAATTTCTTTTAAGAAACATTTAAAACCCAAACTTTACTCATTCAGATACTTAAGTATTGAAAACCTAAAAGAAATGAGTTTAAATAGGAAGTGGAAGAAATTACATCCTTGCACTTTTGATGATAGGCCAATATTGATCCATTATCTGTACTATATTCTGGCTATGCTGAAATTAGAGAATACAACAATAGCCCAGACCAGGGATCAAAACCCAAATTGTCTTACAGGTAGGTAAAAGAAATGAGTAACGCAACCTAGATAGAAATAACAAATAGCCCACTTCTTGTTTTCTGAGACATGGTAGAAAAACTCATGGGCATCGTCCTAGGCATAGAATATATGACGAAAACCCCGAAGGCAATCACAGCAACAACAAAAATAAATAAATGGGACCTGATCAAATTAAAAAGCTTCTGCACAGCCAAGGAAAACATCATTAGAGCAAACAGACAACCTATAGAATGGGAGGAAATATTTGCAGGCTGCACATCCAGAAAGGGCTGATAACGAAAATCTACATAGAACTTAGGAAAATCAACAAGAAAAAATCAAACAACCCCATGAAAAAGCGGTCATCCTGTATTTTTATCCTCACTCCCGAGATTTTTCTGTGATATTTATTGTGCTATTTATCTTTGAATGATTAAGAATAACCTTATGTTTTGTAATGTCTATCAAAATTTCCCAATTTATTATGTTACTGCGCAGTTAGTCAATGATCCCCCTAACTTGGGATATAATTATTAAAAATGAAGAAAAACTGAAGTAACTAAACTTTTTCTCATATTTGGAGAGCAATGCTGAAGCTCTGCTGACACAGTGTGCTCTCCCTTGGAGTGACTGAACGTAGAATGGTCTCTGTGGTCTGGAAGCACACAGACTAACTTCTTAAGATATTTTCAGCAACATGGTATTTAGAACAATGGGTGAAATAATTTTAAGTGATAAATATAACTTGGGGGTGATATTTTTAATATGTGTAAATCTGTATAGCTCCATTTAGTGTAGAGCTGTTTGTATGGAGTGACCCAAGAGATTATCTAGTCATACAGTGTCTTTTCCAGGAAAAGAAAACTCTAAAAATTAGACTGATGAAATGATTACTTGACATCAAAACTGTGTTATTTACCAAGGTCAAAATAACGTTGGGATTTTCTTTTGAGGGGGGCGCTACATAAGCTCAGTCCCTTTCAACATTTTTCATATTGGGTTTTTCAATCCTCTTAGTATTTTGAAAACATTCTTTAACAAGAATAAAAGGTTCAAATATAAAACAAAAATAGGAAAGGAGAAGCAAATACTTTGTTAGAAATAATTGATTTTGCTTGTTTTCTTCTCCCTGCTCCAAAGGGCTGCAGCTGTCAAGGTTTCCTCCTGGAGAAAGCTGAAATTCTTCAGCTTTCAGCATCTGTTAATTTTCTGAATGTTGCATCTCTCGGTTTCATTATGAAACATTTATGGAGAGAAGAATATCTTGCAGTGGCCATTAGGCTAACACTAGCAGAGTGGTTATAGATGATAAATGAATGTTCTTGTTAGCATTACAGCAGCTGCACATCATACCAGCTAGCCCTAAACTCATCATCTACAACTCATGTTTCCTTCTGGAAATCACACATGCATATTATTACTGATGTTACAGATGCAGTTAAATCTCCAACAGCAGATGTCTGGTGGGAAGGTGCTGGAAAGTGAGAACATAGTTGTGGCCAGTGACACTGTACTGGACATTGTAGCTTAGTAAAAAAAAAGCTATTCTTTATCTATCTGAATTCCTATTTTAACTCTTTTGTTCATATGGCACTAGAGATAAAGATTCAATTTCTCCCACACCAACTCCTATAGAATTATATGTTTTTTTTTTTAAAGGCCAGATGTCCTTAGAAATGACTAAACTCCAGATAGATGTACCTGTTTTAAATGTTCAGTTTCAATGCACCCCATCATTGTCTGATGCTTTGAAGATGCCTACAACTACTTTACTCATGTCTTCAAAATATGATTGGTCATGCATTTTCTTCACTTTGCTTCTTATCCAAGTCTGTGGCTCTCTTGCTATTCTCTACTGTATGGATACATTAAATCTAAACATTTCTCTGCAATGGATAGGTTCAAAAACTCCCATGAAAATTTGGCATGATTTTAGAAAACTTTACCACTCTTTAAACTTACTACCCAACTTATTTTGCTTTTAAAATCATTCACATGTAACTAAGGCTACTTGTCTTACGCTGTTGATAATTTCTCAGGAGATTTTCTTTTTGATGACTAAAAAATATCTAAACGAGTTCCTGAAATGCAGTAGGTGCTTGATAATTAATGGCTGTACCATGGCAAAGTAGAAAAGCCTTGAGTTTTACTTGTAATTATACCTGAGTTCATAGGATATATCTATGGCTTGTTAGGTATGTGATCTTAGCTATACTGCTTAGCCTCTATAGGCATTAATTTCCTCTAAGAGCAGGAAATAAACCCTAACTTGCAATGATAATTTAAGGATTGGAGACAATAACTCTAGCAAAAATGAGGTTCTTTCTAAATGATAGTGATATCATTGCTGTCATCATTCCTAGCTGCTCACTTCAGGAGTATGAAAACTTTGTATTGGCTATTAAAAATGTGCTATTTTACTTTTCCACACAACAAATATGATGGCAAACTCAGCCTCAATGGGAGTTTGCAACAACTGAAATCTGTGGAAAACAACGTGGCACAGGTATCACGGGCAGGGCCTCAAGAGAGAGACAGCATGGCCGTGAGTGTGCACCTTAGCCCCCATGTGTGAAATCGAGCCATGGGCCATACTCTAAGCTTCTGGCTCTCAGTCTAAAAAAATTGTATTTTTTTATTGATTCACCATATATGTGAGGTACTACTACACATAAGGTGCTGTTCTGTGGCCAGTGTATATACAGCAGCATAAGGCCAAAATCATCCCTGGCCTCACTGACTTTACCTAAGGCAAGTAGACAATAAGCAGCCAAATGCTTAATTTCTTTGTTTGTAAATTGAAACCATGATGAGTACTATGAAGGAAAAGTACAGAAAATATGGACAGCATTTTACAGGCACCCAACTCACCCATGAGAGCACTGTGGGCTGTAACAATACATTTTGCAATAATGTCATGAGAATTAACTGTTACAAAGTGCTTAGCAGATGATCTGCCACAGAGTGAGGGCTCAGTAATTGTTAGCGATTTAAAGCTATGTTTATTGAGGTCCTAATGGTTAATTTTGTACATGGTTAAAAACTCTAAAAAGTATAAAAGGAAGGTGAATTAGGTTGCAGGCCATGTCCCCTGAAGATTTTACAGTCCCATTGAAGATGCAATAGGTCATATAAATATGGGATTAAATGCCCAGACAATAAATCTCCTGGAATTCATATAAGAAAAATTATCAATTTAGTACAGAGTGGTCAAAAAATGGTCCCAGAGGAGATGAAATTTAATCTAGGTTCTGAAGGAAGAGTAGGTTTTGTGTAATTCGAGAGTAAAGAGACGGGCTAATATTAATGTGGAACTTCTCTCTTTACTCCCTATATAGGTAAGATTTATTTTAACTTATCACTTGGTAGGTAATGCTAGGTTAGTGCTGCAGCTCAGTGCTAGCCTCAAGGACTGATGTTCTTTTTAACCTATTCTCCATCATTCTCTGGGTGTTATATTTCTCAAACAAGGAAGCAATAGCACCTTTAAGCATACACAAATACCTTCAGAGTGAAAGCCAGGAAAAGAATAGTTTTGTCTCATCAGATTTTTTTTATTTTATCGGAGAGAAAAATCTTTTCCATAGATACCCTAACAGACGTCTGATGTATCACTGGACAAGAAGGACTGCATGCATATCCTTAATCAATCATTTGATACAAAAGAATGAGAGAACCATAAATGAGTTATATGGAACATGGTTATCCCCTTAGCAGGGTATCTGGTGTTTGGGGGGAAAAAAAAGAGTTCATCAACAAAAGGACTAAGGGGAAAATGAGTTTTAGGGAGGCAGCTAACAGCCACACTTCCTATTCTTTATCTTTTATATGTAACTTTTTCTCTCAAATTCATCTATTCTAAGATCCCAAAGAAGAGCTCATTCTTGGTATACTGCATGCCTGCCCCCACAAGCTGATGATGCTTTCTCCTCTAAGACAGACTCATAGCTTTTGTCTCTTCATCTAGGACCCCAGAGCATGATCAGCTAGAACTCCTCAAAGAGGCTTCAGGTACATGAGTTACACAGGAGTGGTCTGAAAGTTGGACCATATGCGTGGAGCCAAGAAACCTTGTGCTGAGACATGTGATCGACTCAAGAACAAGGGTGCTTGACTGCTGTAGACTTAGATCCAGAGGCTTGGCTGGGAGGAATGATGATTAAATACTCCATGGTATCAGGGGGACTGCCAGTCAGCACACACTAAAAATTAACAAAGGGAGACATGAAGAAACAAAATTTCCATTTATTGTGCTAAAACCTTGGTAATCAGATATATGAACTCCTTGCACCTTTAACAAATTTCCACTTAGTACAATACTTGATTGTACTTATAACAAAATATGAGTTTATCTTTTTTTATACACGTTTCCTAGTATTATAGTAGAAATGTCCATACTTTGTGTTTTGACTTCATGGAATGCTGCTTAAACAGCAATTCCTTTTGTTCATGGCATCAAACATTTAGAAGGTATATTGGTGAAACAAGAAATGTTATTTCCCTGACTTTCTAATCTTAGGTTGTTTTATCATAGTACAGCACATGGTACAGAAAGGACCAGATCAATTGGGTCAGGTAGGGTGCATGGAATGGGAGAATTCACATGCAATATACAAATTTATGATGGAGACAGGCAGAAAAATAGAGATGGAAAATCCCAAACTTTTATAGAAAAAGGAGAACTAAAAGTTGCTAGGAAGAAATATTTAAGCAATTAAACACAGAAGGAGAAGGGAAAAGGTTTAGGAATTTGCAAAAACCGAGTTAATTCAGGCACCCACCATTGGCTAGAGAAAAGATACAGTTGTTTCTAATTTTTATATTTTATATTTTTCTAATAAGTTTCTATATATTTGGCACCTAAAATGATGCCCAGTTTTTTGTGTCTTAATTGTGCCATCGAGCTAAGGAAAGAGATCGTCTGCTAATCTTTGCCATCTGCAGTATGAGCAGGGCTGGGAGACACATGTATGTCCATCATCTAGGAAAAACTGAGGTAGTTTTGTTTCTTGCCCTTCTCCTTTCAAGTATTAATTCTATCGATACAATGTCACTAGAAACTCAGTGCTTATGTGTTGTCCTCTCCCTTTCATCAATATACGCAATATCTCATTTGCTTAAGACCCTGGTTTCTAGAATACAATGTTTTCTTTGACTTGGAGAAATGAAAGATACAAAAATTAAGGGGAATAGAACAGGTATTTTGGAGAAGGAAGCAGAAAGCAAATAAGGTCCCTGGAATCCAAGAAACATTACATTTTTCCCACTGCTTTGCAGAGATTTAAGGTTTTGACCCAGAAGACTCATTGCAGAAGACCTGGGCATCCTGAATAGCCCAGAGATGGTGGTGGAAATGGGCAGAGATGAAATCCAGAAGCCTGGAGTTCCCCCCACTGCCTGAGGATGTACAATCCTCAGGAACTGACCTCACCATTGTTGTCCTTATGGATTGCAAACGCTGAAGGTGATGCAACCCCACCATCTTGAGGCTGGATATATATAGGTGAGATAATCAGAGTTGCAGGGGTAAGAATGGCTTCTCTTGCTTCTGATAAGATACTGAAGAGTGAACAAAAGCAAATGGATGCCATGTTTTAAACAAAAGTATGGAAACCACCTTCAGGTACTCAGACAGAAAAAAAGTAATCAAAGATAAAAAAAGAGAGAGAAACCCAACTATTAATATTTCAGTTTCTTCTGTCTGCCCATGCAGTGAACACCTGTTGTTTCTTTGAATTTATCAAACATTTGAAACTCATTGATGTTTTTATAAAACTTATGATAACACTTAGTGGTGCATTTTAGAATGAGAGTGAATTCTAGTAAGTAGAATGTTTCTTTATGACTTTGAGCTACACAGGGTGGGTTTGCTTTTTTGAAGCATTCTGTCTAGCACCTAGCAGGAGAATACTTCATGTTTCTATGTTAAAGAGCTGTTGTCATGAACTTGGTCTAAATTCAGACTCATCATCCATGAATGCACAAGCATGGATGGAATCAATTTTAAATCAGTGAGCTGAATTGCAGAAATGTGGACTAAATATATGCTGTCATTCTACAAAGTTGACTTAAGAAAACCGCGTCCTTATGAAATATCCTGTGATTGCAGTGGATCTTCTGGTGAATAAATAATCTATTGCTGCTTAAATATACCTCTCCAATACACTTAACAATAAAGAGAAGCAATTGATGATGTTATGAATAAAAACAACTACTGTCAGAAAAATTGAGATACTCTGAAAAGTCAATGTTCTCAGTTCTGCATCATGACACATAGCAAACAGAAAATATTATGCTAATAATAATAGCTGATATATATTGAGCAATTACTTTATGCTAAAAAGTTTACATTGATTATCTTATTGAATCCTTAAACATCCATGTGAGGTTAGCACTGTTAGTACCCTCCTCCTGTTACATGTGAGTTAACTTGTGTTTAGTGCTCAGATCACAAAGTTTCTCAGTTTCATAAAGCTGAAATTTGAATTCAGATATTTCTCATTTCTGGGCCTACATTCATAACCACCAGGCTTGTGAAATATCTGGACAGATCCTGACTTTTGATGATTAGTAATAATAAATGACTTATTATGGTGCTTTTGGTTTTTCCATGCATATCACCTGTACTTACTCACATGTGATTCCAGGCAGATGGGTGAAGAGGTTAATTGACTGCAGTCATTTAGTCAATATCACCAAAGTAGATTTCTAGGTCCTCTGGACTATGTTCATGAATATCTCTATATTTTGCTTTTCCACAGGCATAATCCATGCTTTTAATAAACCCAGCAATATAGAATATTATTGAGTGTTACGTTCTACTACTTTTTTTCTAATACGTAATATCCCACACTTTTTTATTAATATAAACCAAAAGCATATTCTCTTTAATCTGTGTGTTAGTTTGCCAGGGCTATCATAATAAAGTATCACATACTGGGTGACTTAAACAATAAAAATTTATTTTCTCATGACTCTGGAGGCTAGAAGTCAGAGATCAAGGTATCAGCAGGGTCAATTTTTTTCTGACACTCTCTCCTTGGCTTGTAGATGACCATTTTTTTATCTTCTACCTGTGTCTTCACGTTTTCTTCTCTGTGTATGTGTCTATGTCCAAATCTCTTCTTATAAGGACATCACTCAGATTATTTTTAGATCCACTCTAATGGCCTCATTTTAGGTTAATCACCTCTTTAAAGGCCCTGTCTCCCGATGTGGTCATATTCTGCGGGGTACTGGGGGTTAAGGATTCAACATTGAAATTTGGCTGACAGCACAATTCAGCCCATTACAGTGTGGAAGACTGAAACTGCTTGTTAACATTTTAGAATTTAAAAATTATAAATCTCTACTTTACCCTTTTTAACCAAAACAAGTGAAAATTATTCTATTTAAGTGGTTTAAAGATAATACTGACTTTCAGCTGGAATGTCAAATTCCTTCAGGGCAAGAAAAATGTCACAGAAATCCTTTGTGTCCCAGCCTGTATCTACAATTTTGAATAGGTTAAAACGCAGGCAACTGGCCTTTCACTAACTATTCTTACCATAGCCACTTGAGGTATTTTTGAAATTATCTGTTGTTATATCTAAATTATTATTTCTGCTAATTAGTAATTCGTTTTAACCATGTAGGCAAAATCCTGATCCGTCTTCAGGACCCAAGAGCAAATTCCCAGATTAGGCCCAACCAATTTTACCTTATTCTTCCAAAGGCCACAGCATTTGTCGACAAATAGTAAAAGATGAGAGTGTCATTTGGTCCTATGTCAGTGACAAGGAGCATGACCCTTTGCAGAAAATCCAAGCGAAGTCAGTATTTCTGCATACTTGAAGGTATAGTATGATGAGAAATGGAGAGAGAGGTAAGAAAGGAACAGATAATGAAAGGCCTTATGTGCCAAATATTTTGGACTCTAATATTCAAAATAAATTTGCATAGTCCCTATTCTGTCCTAGGTACTGCCTGAAATACTAAATACAAAACAATTACCATGACAAATAATTCCTGCCCTCATGGAACTTAATATTTCACAGAGAAGACACACATTAATCCCTAATGTGGGGTCATTTGAAGAATTTCACATGGTTATGTTACATTATCAGTGTTTCTTTAATTTCCTCAAAATCAGCTCCCCCAAGTTTAACTTAATTCTTAAATTTAATCCAAGTTTATTTTTTTTTGGATGAAAAAATAAAGATGCATGTTTAGCTTCTAACAAAATTCCTTGATGTTAGAAAGCTAAGTCAAAATCATCTCTCCCCATTCTTGTGACACCCAAACAAGAGGAAGCTGGGTGACCCTGACATTGTGTGACGTATTTCCATGCTATACCCCAGGTTCATTTTAAGCTAGGTTGAGCTGGCAACCCAGAGATAGCCATGAAGTCCTGGTGCACTTTGTATACAAACCAAGGCAAAATAATTTACAGAATATTTTCCTATGAAAAACCACAACTTTAAGAGGTTTTAAACTTTTCCTAATAATACAGACTTTTAAGAACTCTTTAGAACTGCCTTCAAAAGCAGTTTAAAATTACAAAAGAAAATCAGGATAATTATTTTAAGGTCATATATTATTTTAGTAGTTTTTGAAATGGGGTCCCGAGACTAGTAGCATAAATATCACCTGGAAACTTGTTAGAAATGCAAATTTTCAGTTCCTGCCCCAGACCAAATGATCAGCAACTCTGAGGATGAGACCCAGTAACCTGAGTCATTAAAAACCCTCCATGTTACTCTGATGCTATTCATCTGGGGATCACACGTTGAGAATCACTCTCTAATTTTGACCACATCAACATTATCCACTTTGACCATTCATTCATCTTATCTACTAAAACTGTCCCTAAATGACTGAGTGGCTTCCAGAAAGCCAGCCCTAGAAAATAAACTGTTCTTACTATCCATTGAGGTTATACAAGAAAAGCATGCTGCATGATGTAAAAGGTAATTGTTAAAAAAAAAAAAAGCAGAAACAGCACAAGGTGATTACTTAGTAAGAGATAATGATTATTTGAATAAATAATCAATATACTCAATCAGTCTTGCAACAAGATTATAGAGAAATCTATGGTCTTATAGCCCAAATTTAATAGAAGTAAATTTATACTTTTATTTCCTAACTTATATTCTGTCATCTTTTCTCCATAATATGTGTGCAAAACAAGCTATCAAATTGGAGCATCTCAAGCAGGTAATCTTTTATTTCGTACTTCATATTTTTCACCCCCATTACTTTATTATTTTACTCCCTTAATAAAAATGCTAACTACAAAATCAGAAACCATAGGCACAAACTCCCAAAGTACTGCACCAAGTAGGAGGCTGACATTTTTACACTCTATAGCACAGATAACCTTCGATGGGAAGCACTGTAATTTCACATGGCTGTAGCTTGAAAAAGAAGAGTGCTATTTCTTGTAGGCTTTAATTTGCCAATTCTATTAAATTATTCTTTTACTAACAAAAAATCTTATAAAAATTTGGTATTTCTAAAATGGTTATTTTTTTTAAGGAATGAATAACTTCTTTGGAAATTCATTTTTAGGTATATTGCTTCTTCTTTCAGACTCACAAATTCAGGATAATGGAAAGGAAGATAGTTGTGGTTTTACTAAATGAGTGAATATGTGGAAATATTATGTAATCAAAGAGGTTTATGTCTTAGTACAAGTGGTTAGAATTCTAAATAGTCATAAAGTTCTCTTTCTATTGATTTATATGCAGATGAAAAAGCCCTGCTCTATAAACCAGGAAAGAACAAGCATGCAGACAGATAACACAGCTATATTAGCTGCTGTGTCAGCAGTTTTCCACACTCAGATTAATGCACAAAGGGAATCTCCTGACATCTGTTTGTGTGCCACAAGCAAGACAAACACAAAGGCAATCTACTTACCAACATAAATTACACATACATTTCTTGTCACTTATTACCAAATGGGTTACTGCTACCCTCAAAAAACTGTTAAGCATTTTTCTTTAACAGAACAAAAGTCTGGAAACACTTAATAAACACCTTTTCAAATGAAGAAGTGGCTTTTTCATATTGTATGTTTTCTAGACCTTATTTTAATTATTTCTTATTAAATATCCTGCTCTCTAGTGTCTAGGTGCCAGGGAAGTAATTTCCTGTGAACTCTTCTCTGACTCTGGTAAATTCTAGTAGATGGTAAAAAGAATATGTTAGCTATCTTGAAGGAATGAGAAAATGACGCAAAATACAGAGATTTAATTGTTTAAAAAGATTCAGACCTTGGTCCTCCTCACACCAACAAAGTGTTTTCTCATTAAGAAATCAGAAGAGTAGCCTTCCTTCACGTCAGACATGCCTTAATTGCTGGCAAAATCTAGAATAGCTGTTCTACTTTCTCTACCCTACCAATGAAAAAAAAATTAGGTTTCCATAGAGAATAGATTGGCACCTACAAAATAGTTTGGAAAAAGTGTGCTGTCAGGCAAGCCTGAAACTGATGTTTCAGACAGTACACAGCTCTTTCCCATACTAGGAAAATGCAGAAAACCATTATTTTCCCACAGGTAAATAACAAGTTGTCAGTTGGAATGACTTTGCTTTTGTGACATGCCTATGCCCACTTAGACATTGATAAAGTATCTACTTAGAAGAAATCTTTGACTATAGTAAGGAGATAACCAGGCGGAATGTAGAGACAGCCCAGCAAGAAAACCAGTTGGCTTTAGTCTGACTCTCAAACTTCAGCCAGGTAGTATTGCTTATCTGGGTCTGTGTGTAAAGAAAAACATCTGAGCTGCATCTTGTAAGCAGGAATAAAGGCCTTTTAAATCGGGGATGGCTGTCATAAATCAGAGAGGCGGAAGGTGGCACTCAGGTCAGAGGTTATTATTTTTTATGGGAAGATGGGAATTCTATCCAAGTACTACTCAGATGTCTACTGAGCATCTCAAATTCATCCTGCTCATAAGTGAACCAAACTTTCCTTCCTCTCCCTACCACTCACTCTAACCCCACCTACAGTCTTCCTTATAGCTGCTCAGGGCACAGACCTGGGAGGTATCTTTGATTTCTCATTTCTCTTCATCCTTTGCATCCAATATCTCAGGATATCCAGTTGGTTCAACTTTCAAAAGTAATCTAAAATCTGCTGTTATCATCCTGGTAGTATCTATTACCATTTCTTTTAGGAAACTTGGAACCTCTACCCAGCCCAACATACACAGGCAATTTATTTACCACATAAGACAAAAAAGCAAATGAATTTTTTCAAAAATTTAAGTCAGATAATGCCACACTCCTATTCTTCTGCCTAAAATAGCCTTTGCGCTGGCTGTTCCCTCCGTTTGGAGTATCTGTCCCTCTGCTCCAGATACCTGCTAGGCAAAGCCCTACCTCCTTCACATTCTTGCTCAAATTTCACCTGTTCGGTAGGCTCTGGCCTCATTGCAATCTTTCCTAGCACTCCTAATCCTCTTTAATCCCATCTATTTTCCAGTAGTATTTATATATTAATATACCATGTAATTTACTTACTGATTAGAATTTTTGCTTGTTTCTGTTTCTTCTACTAGAATATATGATTCACAATGCAAGGAATTGGGGGTGATCGTGTTTACTAACGAACCCTAAGTGCCTTAACAGTGCCTGGAATATATTAGACTTTTAATAAATGTCCATTTAAAGAATAAATAATGTCCACATGTCAGTATGGAGGATTATATTCAATTACTATTATGGATATTACAACTCTGAGAATAGAATGTCGAATACACAAACATACATACAAAAATCTAGGTTTTCATGATAATTACTTTTTAGTTGCTTCTCCCATCTAGTTTATAAAACCATTAATGGAGACATAAAATCTCAATAGGCTCAGATGGAATGATCTACATAAGTATTTCAAATAAGAAAAAAGAAACCAAAGAAAGAGATTACATTAAACCTTTGAGTTTCTACAGCTGCCTAAGATGAGTTCCTATGTTCCTCATTAAAAGTTTATTAAATGAGTCAATTTCCTATTTGCTATAATGCTTTCTCCAAAACTTTTATTGTGGAATATTTTTTTAATCTGCTGTTATAATAATATAGTTATTAAATTAAATGAGTGCATTTAGCATAATTATCTTAAGTAGATAAAAACTATATTTTCAGCCACTTGGTTCCAGACTGAATTCTTTATTCAATTTTATGTTGATGATCAAATTCCCCTTTGCCGTGAGCTAAAGCTCTTGATCTACTCATCTCTTAGCTCTGTAGAACTTGTCAGCATACTGTAGGAAAGAGCCACTAGAAAAGAAAGAATATCATTTAAAAGTAACTGAATTGTGTTGTATTAGATGATTATGGTGCTTTTTAGTATCTACCCTGGAAACGACCTTTCTGAAACTGTCTTATTTTTGTGAAATGTTCCAGCCAGTGATGTAATTAGGCACAAAGAGCATAGAACCATAGGAAGACCTTTGTAACACACTGGAAATAGTTGTAGCAAGGTTAAACCCCAGCCCAGGCATCAGTCTAAATCATGACATGCATTTCCAAAGTAAGACACTAAGACACTTTCCAGTGGAAAGCAGGTGCAGGCTACTTTGCCGTTAGCAATCTCCCCCTTGTGTGGCCGTAGTATAAATGACCACATGGGCTGTGGCCTTGGTGGACATGAACTTGCTTTGGATTCAATAGCAAAGCCAGTACCTAACTGATCATGGGTCCCTCTATGCAAAGTAATCTTAGTGCCTGGAAAACTTAATTCACTCAATGAGCAAATTTAAATTACAACTTACAACAATATTTTGTGTCCATCGCACAGCTAATTTGAGCAGCTTTTAAGTGAAGAGGATCTGGTTGTAGACTCTTCCTATAACTACTAGCCCTATAAAGTGAGGATAGCAATAATGTCCATCTTACAGAAGACTGAGAATTAAATGCAAAGCACCTAGCACAATATCTAATGTGTAAATGCTTAATAAGTGTTCCTTATTCATATTATCTAATTTTTACCAAAAATTTGTAAAAAAGTGACTTCTCAAAAAATCCTCTGAGCTAAGCCTCTTCATCAAAAAAAAAAAGAAAAAACAGAAAGTTTCAGACTAATTTAAATTCTTTGTATAATCATGTATATTATGGACAAACAAGGTTGTGATCTAGAAATAAGAAAATGTATTTGATTTTGGGGTAAAATCCATCAAAATTTTCTATAAATGAAACTCTGGATCAAGTAAAAGTGCTTGAGCTTAGAAGACAAGGTAAAGTCTGTAACCTTAGCTGGTACTATTGAAAGTTATATGCTTCAGATCACAGGGAGGTATATTGTTCTTTTAATTCATTTTAATGTATTAAGCACTAAAAAGTCATAAATAAATATCCAAGCCCATTTAGCTATTTTATTTGTTTTATTTTAAGATTATACTAATTATACTCATTTAAATACAAGTCAAGTCTATTGCATTGTCTGATGAACCAATAAAAATCCCTCTGGACTCTAGGCATGATAATAAAATAAAAGGTACATATCAGTGTTGGAATGAGCATCTAGTTATTAGAAGATTAATATCTTTCAATTCCTGATATATCAAATTGTTCATATCTTCATAGCCTTTTAAATAATTCTTTAAAGCTTTAAACATGTTTAGTAGTATAGAATAACACATGTGACAGAATGAAATAATTCAAAAGTGCTTTTTTTTCTTTATGGACAACAATCACACTATGTTCAGTTTGCCAAGCTTTTACTGAGGAATGCTACGCACTAAGATCAGTGCTAAAGGGACACTGGTAACACAGAAATAAATAGCATATGGCCCCCACCTCCAAGGAGATGTGAGAGACATACAAATAATTAAAA
Organism: Avahi laniger; assembly: GCA_963575035.1. NCBI lineage: Eukaryota > Metazoa > Chordata > Mammalia > Primates > Indriidae > Avahi > Avahi laniger. The sequence goes on along the minus strand of CAUYSK010080108.1, from coordinate 1,308 downwards.
CAGCAAGTGACATATGCAATTGAATAAATATTTACAGGGAGCTTAGGCTGTAAAATGGCTGTCTCTGTATGGGAAGGACAGGGACATTTGGGCAGAAGGAAAATGTTTCCTGGGAAGAATAAGAGCATTTTAGACAGATTAGGAGAAGAGAGTTTTTCAGGAAATTGGACTAGTGTGTACAAAATAACAGTGGCAAGAAGCAGTCAACTATTTACACTCAGAGGTCTCCAAGCAGTTCTCTTTGGCTGAGACATAATTTGGTGTTTTTGCCATCGTCACATCTTTGGATTGTGATATAACAAATATATATATATATATATATTGTTATTTTTAGTTCTGGTGTTTTCCCAGCGTATCACTTCATTAAGTCCTGTTACTTTATACTTAAAGAGTCTGTCTATCTCTACCCCAAAACAGCTCATACAGACACTAATGTTCATCCAAAACCAGACCAAAAAAAAAAAAAAAAAAGACCTCACTATTGCAAAATATTCCCCCAAGTCTTTTTATGTGCCTTTCAATTTGAACAGTCATTTGTTCAGTTTCTTTCTGGGAAATACTATGGAATTTTGATTGTTTTTTGAATGAGCTTCTTTTGTCTACTTCATATTCTACATCTACATTGAATTCCACCTTGAATTCTTTCCACTGAATGCTAAATGAATAAAGTGGTTGGAGGTAAATATATAGGGTATTCTGGAAGAGAAAAGTAGTTTGCTGTGTGGTTCTTTTTACTATTTGTTAATCTTCTTATCCTCAGGGCAACTCAATAGTCTCTGAATTCCCCTTTTATAGGAAGGAAGGAAAGTAGGAAGGAAAGGGGAATAGAATAGGCTCACCATAGGAGGTTTGGCCCCGACAAAGAGCAATTTTACAAGGAAAATTGAAATACGGACACCAAAGTGATAGCCCTTTGTATATTTCAAATGATAAGGGGGAGAGGAGACTTGTCCCCACTAGTACCAGAATATGGTTAGGTTGTGGTGTACTGAGCACTGGAGTAAATGTAGTATACTTTTGTACCCCTTCAGGGTTTATGACTTTGGAAGCATAGAGAATTAATATCAAGTAAAGAGATTGAAAGCCTAAAGGATGTCTGAAGCTACAGTGAAAGGAATGATAAATATTGTTAAAAATGCTTCATGCTAGTAGATTAAAAAAAATAGGTTGGAGATAGAAAATATAAGAAAAGTGTTTATGAGAAAGGCTGTGTTTATGTAGAGAAACTCCCTCTCAGCCACAAAAATGGCATCCCGGCTGCATTGGAGCAGAGCTTGCTCAGCTGCGAGGATCTGGCCTCTCTCCATG
>CAUYSK010080107.1:0-17351 GCA_963575035.1 Avahi laniger | reverse complement strand
ACCAAAAAATAGAAAGAAATTAATTGGGCAACTGAAAATGTATATAGAAAAAATTAGCCGGGCATGGTGGCACATGCCTGTAGTCCCAGCTACTTGGGAGGCTGAGGCAGAAGGATTGCTTGAGCCCAGGAGTTTGAGGTTGCTGTGAGCTAGGCTGATGCCACGGCACTCACCCCAGGCAAGCGAGTGAGACTCTGCCTAAAAAAAAAAAAAAAAAATTCACAAGCCCCTTCTCTAGTTCTTTGGGAAAGCAGACAACTTCTGGTTGCCCTTTTAATTATTTTCTCCCCTAAAGTCACTCCTCAAGCAACTGTTCTCCATCTGATCCCCTCCTTCACCTTTGGCCATTTTATGTGGGCAGAATGCCCATCCCCATTCAGCTGCCCCTTTGTGATGCCCAAGTCTAAAGCCACAGCACCACCTGAATGCTACTCCATTCTGCATTGAAGGCAGTGGTTTCCTCATTCCCCCTCCCTTTCCCTTTCTACCCAATTCCCATTCCAAATAGTACCATCAATGGCTCTTTCTTTTGAAAGAGCCATTGAGGGCTGGGAGCGAGCTCGGTTTCCCAGCCCCTCAGCCTAGTGCAGCAAAGACCCTGTTGCGGGGCAGGCAAGCAGAAGGACAAGAGGAGAAAGGGTTTTATCCATGCCTGACAGAGCTGGAGGGCTCTGCTCTCAGAGAGCAGGCTCCTTTCTCCTTCAGTTCAACAGAGGAACAGGAGCAGTGGCCCTAAAGAACACATTCAGATGAAAGAAACGCTTGGGCGAGGGATAAGTCTATTTTCCTATGATTAGCAGAGCCTCTTTCAGAGTCATTGTCTAGCCATAGAGTCCTTGCACTAGGTGGACCAACACACCTCAATAAACCTTTCTTGGGGTCACCCCCACCCTAAATCACAACCATGGGAAAACAAAAGGAACAAAACCTTAATGTTCAACCACATCCTCCTATTTGCTCCCCCCACACACATACATAACAACTTTCTTAATCGTTCCTGGAAAATTGACGTTCCTTCTTCTTTTTCTCTTTTCAGCCCCAATGGCTAGACTGGGTGACCTCTCAGGTCCTTGGTAAATCTGAGATTTTAAGAATCCTCCCATGCCATGACCACTGTCCAAGGTCGTCACCATGACCTGAAGAAGTTAGGAGGAGTCTAACAACTCTCCTTTATCCACTCTGTCAATCCATTCTTTCCCACTGTCTCCTCTTTATCCCCAGCCCCTCTCTGCAACGCCTCCCTTCTCTTCATGGGGAATTTATTATGGGAATGTCAATTTACTTTCATTTCCATCTGAGTAAAATATTAGAAAAAAAGCTGCCACTAAAAAAACAAATAGTTCTAAAGTCCAACTCAGAGATTTCGCATGCTACAGTTTATAGTGTGACCTTCCTTCACTAACAATCAAGGGTTAATTTTTAATGCTTCTTAAATCTTTCTATATATTCATAAGAGCTGAGAGTGCAGTCCCTACATGACCCCATTAGCCTTCACGATCCAGCCTGGAGAGATATTAAGGCCCAGAGAGAATAACTGCTTGCCCAGGGTCAGGCAGTAAAATGGACAGGGGTGGAAGTGATGGCCAGTCCTGGCCTTCTTCAGCTGGACCGCACACTAATAAGGAGAAGGACAGAGATGAATTTTCTGCTAAAGGCCAGGAAATGCAGTTGGGGTCGGGGGAGGGGTTGTCTATAGAAATGCAATTCTTTAGACCAGTTTATTGAAGTAGAAAAGAAAAAATTTTTAAATAAAGAAATGCAATTCTTACCAGTCTCTACCCGGGAATCTTTGGAGAAAGATAATTCGATCCCATCGTATCAGGGGTGCCTTACACAGACCAGGAAAAAGCTCTTTACAGGCAGTGTGGAACAGTCCAGAGCAGCTCTAGCTCGTGCTCACCAAGGGGAGATCCAGAAAGGGCAGATTCTTTGTACCATAGGGAGGATTTGGGGTAGATATTCGGAGGCTGCATTGCTAGGAATCATGGGATGAGTGACTAGGGAGATGACAGCCATGGCTCAGATGGAACACAGTCCTGCCCCCAGGCACTGGTTGGACAAAACAGGCTTAGGCAGCCTAGCAGGCTGGAAGGCTCTGGTGTGGGGCTGCACAGGCTCTGGGTGTCCTGTCTAGGGCCTCTTCTAGGGGATGTGTTGCTCAGGATCCTAGCCTTGGTTTATCCCTCCTGAAGGGAGTTAATAAAGTGGAAAGAAACTCGGCTCTTACCAAGAGCCCCTGGCAGTTCAGCAAATGCCATTGCCTATGCTCTGTCCAGTGCCCTGGATTTGAGGCTGTTTTGTTCCTAGGCCATCAGTCCCTTTCCTTGCCAGTCTCTTCCCAGCTGCAGCCTGGCACAGAGCCATCCTCCGCCACCAGCCTTGGGCTGAGTGCATGAGCTATCTGGAGGAGTTCAGCTGGGTGGGGGCTTTACCAAGGTTGGGTATATGGGTAAGGAGCTGCTGCAAAGGGAGTCAGGAAATAAGGCAGGGGGGGTGGCAGAGCCCTGAGGAAAAGAGACAGGGGGAGAGGAAAGGGAGAGAAAGGGATGAAACAGGTCACTGTTTCGGTTTCTGTTCATGCCTTTTGACTCCAGCCTCAGGATACAAAACCCCTGCAGTATTGAACTCTAGGATGTTTCATCGTATCCTGGCATTGAACCAGTGTCTTGTTTATGCTCTGATCAAATGCCTCTAATATTTTTCAAAATTCTCGAACTTCCCTGGGACTAGGTAAAATCATCATCCTACTTCAGTCCTATAAGAAACTGAGACTTAGAGAAGTTAAGTAGCTTGCCCAAGGTCATTTAGCTGGTGGAATTTGGATTTAAACTCAAGGCTGACTTCAGAGTCCTTGCTATTAACCTCATATTGTACCCTGAAAAAGGAATGAAACTCTAAGTTTAAAATTTCAACAACTTCTTTCATAGCACCCACCACGCTCACTATACGGTAATTGCCAAAAATACTTGTCTTTCTCCTCCAATAAAGTGAAAGCTCCTCAGGGGCAATAATATGCCAAGTATATTATCTCATTGGATCCTCATAATCCTGTAAAGAAGGCAATATTATCAGCTCCATTTTACAGATGAGGAAGTAGAGCCTTAGAGGGGTTAAGTAACTCATCCATGTCACACAGCTGGAAAGCGGTGAGCTGGAGAGTGAGGTTGGGCGGTCTAATTCTAGAGGCCACGTGCTTACACACAGCGCTGCACTGCCTCCCCAGCTGTGGAAGAAATTAATGAACTGGTGGAGTTGGGTGGGAGTACACTTCTTGTACTCCTGAAATTACAACTCAAGAGCCAAAGTTGGCCCCCATTGGGAGAGAGGGAGAGAAGGCTGGATGGAGGACTCTCATCCCTATCCTGATGCAAAGAGGGAGGAGAGGAGGAATGGAAAGAGGAGAAGTGTCTTGCTTCACTCTTCCAGGCAAAGGTTGGGGCCTGGAACGTGAAGCAATACATTAAATTGCATTTATGAAATGCTTATAAAAAGACATGTACATGATACTATTTATACCCCTAGGTTTGGGTTGGGAAAGGGAAGCTAAGGGAAAAATTACTGAATTATTGTCATAGTTTCTCAGCTTTGAGAAATAAGTTCACTGGAGGAAGATCACACATCATTTTGGAGAGGAAGTCAGCCCGCATATCTCTGCTATTCTGGACGGCTTAGGACTGGCAGGCCAGCCTGGCCCAAGTAAGCTGGGCAGCATCGGGATGCCCACCACTAGGGGAATTTTAGAAGCTAACTGACCTCTGCTCAGGAAGTTGCTTATTGAAGGAGACCTAATCCACCAGGCCCTCTGTCTTACTTTGACCACTGCTTATCCTTGACAGCCAAGAGCTTCCTGTCTTCAGCCCTTCTTTGCCTCACCCACCCACCTCCCTCCCCCTTCCATTTCTCCTCCGAGATCTTGTCTCCCTCCATCCCTCCCCAACACTCTTCCTACTCACCTGGATATTCCTCTTGATGATGTCCCTGGTCAGTTGTACCTTGCCTGTGCTGGGGTCCACTCCAGCCAATGGCACCATGACCTCCCCGATGACATCATCCCGGGAGAAGCGGTCAAAGCTGAGGACGAGGAAGTGCAGCACCAGGTCCTGCAGCTGGCTGTATGGGATGCCGTAGAAGGTGAAGGTCTCATCAAACACAGGGTCCAGGGTCTTCCGCAGCACTCTGGTCTTCACCCGATGCCGCTTGTCAGGAAGGATGGTCATTTTGATGTAGGGATCAGACCCCTGGGTCTGGTCATCCATTACTGGCAGCCCATGGGCCTCTTGGATTGTCACCACTAGGGCTTTTTTCGGGAAGTTATAGTCCACTGAGAAGGTGAGGGATCCTAGCATGACGTCCTCCTCTGGAGAAGATGGAGAGGTGGTTTTGCTCTCCCCGGGGGTCAGGCTCGTAATGGGGCTCCTCAGTTCTTCCCCATAGTCCATTTTGATGGGCAACTGGTCTATACAAGACCCAGAGCTAGGCCCCCTGGGATCCTTGTCTCGGCTCAGCAGGCCAGCCTCTGCTGCATCCACCAACAGGTTCCCACGTCCACCTTCCCTCCCAGGGCCATCTTTGTCTCTCCGTACTTTGATGATTTTCTTCTTGTTGCTGAGGGTCTCTGGGTATATGCTGATGCCTTTGAGCATGTGAATAAACTTGTACGGTGGGGTCTTGTGCTTCTTCTCTGCCTGCTGATGGCAGCATGACCAGACAAAGACGGTCACCGAGACACACACCACCAGCACAGAGGCCCCGATGAGGCCGGCCACCACTGGTGACACATCTGAAGGTGGAGACCAGAGATGTGTCAAGACAGGTGGGCTTCAACCCCTGTCCAGAGCTCCCCTGCTCAGTGCCTCTGCTGGAGCCAAGCTAATCTGCGATCTAGCCTCCAAAGCAAAATGTGCTCATGTGGGCTTTAGAGCTTCCCCTTTCCCTTAGAGACACCCTTACCCATTCTCTCCAACCAATCCATGGCTTTTCCTTCCCACCAATCCTGGATGAAACATTTATCTTCTCCAGAAAGGCTTCTCTGAAGCACCCCTCCTGACTCCCTGTTCCTTTCTTGACCTTCTCTGAGAACTTAGAGACTTGGTTTGCTCTTGTTGATTTGTGCTTCACATGATGCTGCTCTGTAAGTGATCTAAGGTCACTTCTTAAAATGGTAACTTGTTCACCTCAACTGTTACCCAAGGACATGAGCTGTGTCTTTGGTTTCAAGAGGATATTCCTTAGCATCTGGTACAGGGCCTGCACTGACTGAGGCACTGACTGTCAGGTGGGGGAAGGATGTGGAGTTGAGTTTAGATGGTCTTGGTAGAGTACTCAGGGTGGTAAACATGGATAGGTGGTAAAAACTCTGCGTCTATGTACTTTCAAGATATGTTCCAAAGTTTCAGCTCCTAGGTATTTAAAATACAAGTATTTCTTCAGGATGAAACTAGGCTGGGCACAGTGGCTCATGCCTGTAATCCCAGCGGTTTGAGAGGCTGAGAGGCAGGAGGGTTACTTGAGGCCATGAGTTTGAGACCATCCTGTGCAATAGAGTGAGACACCATCTTTACAAAAAATAGAAAAATCAGCCAGGCATGGTGGCATATGGCTATAATCTCAGCTACTTGGGAGGCTGAGACAGGAGGATTGCTTGAGCCCAGCCCAGGAGTCTTAGGTTGCAGTGAGCTATGATCCCACCACTGCACTCCAGCCTGGGTGACAGAGCGAGACTCTGTCTCAAGCAAAAAGGAAAAAAAAAAAAATATATATATATATTCTAAACAGGAAGACCTAGGGACTGTGAAAAATGTCAGATCCTTGCTCAAATGTCACCTTCTTAGGCCTTCTCTGACTATCCTATGTAAAAGTGCAACCTTTTCCACCCTCCACACCCACTCTTCCTAGCCCTGCTTAATTTTTTTTCACATGCCTTGTCATTATTGCTCTCTCTCTCACACCTCCACACATATAAAAAAAGTACATACACACAGATACAAGAATAAATAAATAAATACACACACACACTCCCCAGACAAAATGTTACTATTTAATGTTTATCTTCAGTAGGATGTAAGCCTCATAAGGACAGAAATTTTTGTCTGTTTTGTTCATTGCTGTATCCTCCTCACTTAAAACACATAGCAGCCACCCAGTATATATTTGTTGGATGAACAAATAACTAAAGAAAAATAGATTTTTTTTTTCTTTTCCCTTACACTAGTCTTGTCTTTTTTCACAAAAGTTGGGTCCTTGCCTTACATAGTTAGGTTCAGGCTCTTTCCCCACTCAAGTTCATTGAAGCCAAATTGGCTTTGGGCCTTAAAGGTCTAGATAAGGCCTGTAGTTTTCCACCTTACTTTTTAGGGGAAGACTTGGAAGGCAGGTAGAACTAAGGAAGTAAATGTGATTCCAGCATATTTCAGATTCTTCTTGGAACACCTTTGCACCAGGCTTCTGTGTAGCTCACCGACTCCCTTACTGTAGGCCTAACACCTCACCTCATCAGAGAAGCCTTTCCTGTCTGCCCTACATCAGATAATACCCCTGTTTTTCTTCATAGCGCCTATTACCCTGATATATATTTATTTGTCTGTCTTCCCTCATTAGATAAGTTTAATAAGAACAGTAACTTTGTTTTGTTCACTGCTACATTCCCAGGTCTTAGAACAATGTGGCACATAGTAAGTGCTCAGTGAGCAAATGAGTTAGTGAATTCAAAACAGCCTCCACAGATTGAAAAAGAGGATGAAGTCAATATGATCACATATATGAGGGATAAATATAAATTTTTATTTAGACTTAAAATCTATCTATAAGCAATAATCTCACTTGACAACTTTAGATAAAATGACTTAGTAGTTTAGGTGGCCACAAGGTTGGACTACAATTAGGTTAATACCAACTTATACTATGAGCACGATGTTCAGATCACACAAGAGGTAGGTATAATTTCATCTGCACTGGTCACAACACACATGGAGTATTCTGTACAGCACCAACAATAATAAAAACTGCTATTTTTTGTGTACATTTATTATGTCCCTGCCAGGCATTGTGCTAAAGCTTACTGTCTCTGAATCAAAGAATTCATTGAATAAGTAGGTACCATTAATATCCTCACTTTGTTATTTATTTATTTTTTTTAAGAGATGGGCTCTCACTCTGTTGCCCAGGCTGGAGTGCATTGGCACAATCATAGCTCACCGTAACCTTGAACTCCTGGCCTCAAGCAATCCTCCTGCCTCAGCCTTCCAAGTTGCTGGGATTATAGGCATGAGCTACCTGGCCCAGCTAATATCTCCACTTTATAACTGAGGAACCTAGGAACTCAGAAACCTGCCCAAGGCTAGAAAATGGAAGTTTTGAGATTTAAACTCTGGTCTGACACCAGAGTCCATACTCTACATTATGGATAATCAGGATAGAAAAAAAGTTAAAAACCTGGATATCATGTCAAAGGAAGAAAAATTGAAGGAACTGGAGCTGGGGGTGTCTAGGAATAACAGTCATCTTCAATTATAATTGTTTTAGGTATTTTGATGGAAGAGGGTCTGATTTGATTTTACTTTGGAGTGTAGGACCAGCACCAATGTGTATAGGCTACAGGGAGACAGATTTGAAAACAGTCAAATTATTATTAGAACTGCCTCACAATAGCCAAGATTGTTTCATGAGGCAGTAATTCTCAGTCTACGGCCATACCACCCTGAATGCACATAATCTAGTCTCTTCTTAGAAGCTAAGCAGGGACAGGCTGGTTAGTACTTGGATGGGAGGCAGTAATTCTCCAACCGAAAATTTTCAGAGGTTGGAGCACCATAGGTTGGGCACATTCCAAAAGGAATTTCTTCAGTGGTGATTGATCTAGATGTATCTGAAGTTCTTTCTATCTCAACATTCCACGGTTCTATGAAAGTTGGGACCAGATAAAAAAAGAAGAGGTATATGGAGTAAAGCCACTATTAGCAAAATAAACCAGGTCCATTGCCATGTCCAAACTGAATAATAATAGTGTTTAGTTTCAAAGTATCAATGAAATCAGAGCTTTTAGGGAGAGGAGGCAGCATTGGCGGTAAGCTCCTTGAGAGCAGGCAGGAGCAACATCCTGTTCATCTTTGAATCCCTCAGAGTCTCTTGCATCTTGCATTTGTTTGAACAACTGATTGGATTCAATTATCAATAAGAATGGGCACAGTCTAAAGAAGTGGCTCTCCATTCACCAATCAGGGGCTTTATTGCAAATTGCTTGCCACTGATTAGTGAAACTGAACATTGATTGTCTCTATAAGGAAAGCAGGGAACTACCAAGACAGGTATATTTTTGAGAATGATTGGAAAGAAAGAGCTAAAAGCCCAGATTGGGAGATTTCTGGGCAATCTTTCAGCTCTACCATGGATTCACTCTGTGATCTTGAGGGAACTCAGTGCTACTTACAATGCATCAACTTCTATGGTTAGAAAATGCAGGTAGGGTGGAAAAGAGAGAAGAGAAAGAATTCTCATCTTTCAGGAGAGAGGAAAAAGAAGAGAAACAGATGGACCCATTTGTGGATTATCAAGGTGCTCGTCCCAACCTTGTTCCCCACTTTTGCTCTATTTTCTTCTTCATTTCAGTATTTGTTAACTTCTTCCTCTCTTTCCAACACTCAAGACAGTGAACTAGAAAAATTAGAGATGTTGAAACTCAGAGCTCCCTGTCTTGCTTTAGTTAAAAGCTTGGTGGGAAAAGGAAGTTGAAACTAATGGCTGAACTGAGTGTTTTAAAGTATCAGTAAATTGCCGTGATCTGTGTTTCTTGTTCCTTTTGTCCTCCATGGTCATGGATAATTGAATGTTGGCTTAGTGTATCTCCCAAGTGCTACAGCATTCAAAATGAAGTACTCTATGAGATGTGAAAAAGTCAGAAGCCACAGTTCTCTATGTAGGAGACCTGCAAAATACATCTGGTCTATGCCTGACTCCTTCAGCCTCTGATCAGAACTGCTTATTTTCACTTATTTTCCTAAACATTGGTCTTTTGCTGTCAAGTAGGACTGTGTAATACAGTAGAATAAGAATGAACTTTGGCATCAGCCAGACATTGGTTTAAATCCTAGCACTACCCTCACTAGTTTGTTTCACTTGAGCCAAGTTATTTTATCTCCCTGAGCCTCACTTTCCTCATCTGGCAAATATATATAATACCTACACTGGAGGGTATTTGTTAGGATTAAATAAAGCATAGTACATAAAAGGCTGATATAATTTCTTTTCCCTTTTCTAATAATAGTCCCTCTAAAGGAAATCACTATATTGCGTTCCTCACTATCTACTTTTTCAAGGACTCCGGAACTGCAATTAGAGAAAGGAATCTGTTGGAAAGGCACAAGGAGAAAAAGAGCAAGAAGAAGTCATGAGTTATTCATGTGATCACAAAAGGGACTTTTACTTTGGAAACTTGGAACTTCAAGGATTGAAATGCAGAAGATGAAGCAGAAGAAAGAAATACAAATCAAGATTTAGCCTTGGGGAATATGTGGGAATAAGTAGTAGAGTGTGAAGATATGTTATCTGAATATTTTCCCTGATTTGACGTCTTCCTTATATTGAGGGAGGGGATAGAGCACATTGGTTTCTGCTCATTTCAATATACTTCTTATTTGGGAGTGAGAAAAGCCATTTCCTAGCTGGATTGTGTCCCTACCCTAAATACCTCAAACGTTCTGGATTTTCTGAGGGATAGGATCCCTTAAGGAATAAAACGTTCTTAAGCTAGCAGCAACTCTCACTGGCTTCCCCATCTAAACTATAGTAGAATGGAGGGAGAAGCAGGGCAGTTATTTTATTTATTTATTTGACCAGGAAAGCATAGCACAGGAAGTTTGTTCCCCTAGCATATTTTGGAGGAGTTCCTAAACAGGAAAAAAACTTGCTTCTCAAGCTTGTTTTTCCCACCTTTTCCCCTATTTTCCACTCCACTTTCTGTCCCAGGGAGTGTAAAACTAATCTTGGAGCCCATAGGGCTGGGTCGGGGACCAGCCGCTCCAAGATGACGTAATGCTTTCTCTGGTACACAAAGCGGCCTCCCCCTGGCTGGGCCTCTCTCGCCCCTCCCCCTCCGGCCTGGATCGCGCCCCCGCCAGCACCAGCGCGGGTGAGTCCCCTTTTTGAAAAGCTAGCCCAGGGAAACAGGGAACAAAGGCCCAGGAAGGAGAGCCTAGGCGCTGCCAGGAGGCCCAGAATAGACATCACGTCATCCCCCAGCCCAGCAGCGCCAAGCGCCATTTGGTAGCATCGGACAGACCCCACCATTACGATGCAGAATGGAGCTTGCAGGGCTCACGTTTCCTCCCAGCCCCAGCATCCAGCTGACCAGCTTAAGGAGTGGCTTCCTTTTTGCTCCCCACCCCCGCACCCCTCTTTCCCCAGAGGCCGCCGCCTCCCCTGGCTGCCAGCCACACAACCCACAGTCTCCAAGCTGCCATCTTGATGCCCCATCCCCCTTGTCACCTCCCTCCCCCGCAGCCCTTAGGAGTGGGAGGGGAGGAAGGGGCACCGCCCTGCGTGCCCCAAGGGGGAGGGCTCGGCCTACCCCACCTCTCCTCCCCCAGAAGGAGGGGTTCACGTCCTCCGCACGCTCGCTCGCTGTTTCTCACCTCCAGCAGTGCTGACAGTGCACCATACAAGGTTTTAGCATCCTGTACTTCCCCACCCTCGGTGTGGCTCTGGCCTTGCCAGTCCCTGCAGCCCATACTTCAAGTTCAGGCGCTGTGCACTGCTGGCTACACACGACCTCAGGCCCAATTCTAGTAGGGCTGGCACTTCCAAGGCTCTAGTCTGGGCTTCATTTTGTGCCCAGCCGTTGGGCCCCCTTGGCTTGCAACGGTTTCGTCCACCTCAAGCTTAGTTTGCCCGACTCTACTTACCAAAGCTAGGTCGGATATTGGTGATCTCGGCCATGTCGTAATCAGAGGCTGTTGATATAAATGTTTTTGCAATGGTCAGACAACTCTGGGAACCCCGGGTCAGTACCGAGGCAGCTGCTGTAGAGCTCTAGGTCAGGGGAGAGGGTAGGTATTCGGCGGAAGCCTCTTGCGACGGTCCGGTCCCTGGTTGCCAGCTGCGCTCGCCTCTTAAGATGCTCCAAGGATGCTCTGAGCTAAGGATGCAGGTGCAGTCAGACTGGTCCTGATGCGAGGTAGGCTCCGCCTGCTTCCGAATGGCCCTCGGCAGAAGACTCCGCCTCTGTCCGAAAGGTTCCGGAACGCGGGCCCCGCCCCTTTCCGGAAGATCTCCGGGAGAGGACCCCTCCCACCGCCGAGTTTTCGCGAGAATGAGGCTCCGCTTATTAACCGGCTGTGGGTCTATAAAGCGAAAGTTCTGAAGCAGGAGAAAGAAGTGTAGGAAGATTATCCTATGAAATCCTGTAGATACTGTGATTCCGGTTTCCTGGGCTTAATATAGCAGCAGAATGTTCTGGGTTCTGAGTTCCAGAATTTTGGAAAAACAAAATGCTGTACTGTCTGGATTTCAGTATGAATTGGCATTATTGTTATGTATTTCTGAACCACTAATGGTTCATGGAAACTTTCTTAAACCTCAGAAACTGATTAAAGACCAAACCTGGGCATGATTGCACAACTTTGAAAATTCACTAAAAATCATTTAATTGTACACATAAAACAGATGGATTTTATGGTGTGTAAATTAAAGCTTTTTTTTAAAGACTAATGAGAAGTGCCAAAGTTAATCAGTGTTCATATTTCTTTTCCATAAGCCTCAAGTGCGTGGGGTTTCAGGGTCGGGGGATTGCGGGGAGAGAGAGAGAGAGAAAGAGAAAGAAGCACACTAGCCTAAAAGAACTGTAGGTCAAAATGAGGACACAAATGAATCTCCAAGCTTCTGGAGACTTCTTTGGTATTTGGGAGACTTGGTGTGATTCGTGTTAGAGTCAGACTCCTGGCGATTATAGCCATGATTACATCAATTCCATCCTTTATTTTGGTTGTGGATACTTTCATCCTGTTGGATTCAGTTCAAGTGAATAAATATGTTGGTGGTTCACCTGTGATGAAGCTGAATGTATTTTTCCAGCTTTGACATTCTGTCCTTCTAGAAAAGTGGAAAGAACATGGCTTTAGGAGTAATTAATTTAAAAAACACGTATTGAATTACTGAGCATCGACTGATTCCCCTTTATAGTGTGTGCCTTTGTGAAATCACCAACTCAGCTGAGCCAGAACTTTGTCCTGTGCAAACTGGAAGATGATATAATAATATCCGTTGTCCCACAGAACTTATTGTGGAGGCCAAATCACCTAAGATAATGTGAGAGCATTTTGTAAAATTCAAAATATTGTACATATTTGAGTAATTACTATAGCTTGAGGCCAAGGCTGCCTTAGCTTTATTTAGGAACCTGGAGAGTTCTCTTTCTGAAATTTTGTGAATTCTTCATTTCCTTGGTCCTGTGTTCCAGGTGTCTCGCGGCGAGAAAGATTAGTTGTCAATCTAAACCACTGAATCTCAATCCCGGTTTTGAGTAGGGTAGTTCCATGGGCAGAGCAAGCGAGGTAGGACCTTTAAATTTTTTTGCCAATAACTGACGTACTAGCGCCGTGGCTTCATTCGGCCCTAAAATAGGATGGCGCCTAAGGTTTGACGCATGCTCCTTGACGCTCCGAAGCGCGCCGTACCGCAATTCGGGGACGCGCACGTCAGTCGCTGCCGTTGGGTGACTTCCGGTGGTTCCTAAGCGGAGTTTCCGCGGGATCAGGCTGGCTTGTGAGGGTACTGGGTCTGGTGCCGTGGGACTGGAAGAGGCAAGTGGGAGCTGGGACACCTGGGTGAAGGATGTCCAGGATGAGGGGGGTCAGGTCTGAAGGTGGGCGCTGGGTGCATGACGGAAGTTAGGAGTGCGAAGGTGTTCTACGTAGGCGTGGGGACTTGAACCAGCGCTCGGCGCCGAAATGGAAAGCACAGTTAGGACCCGCTTTGGGAAATGTTTTCCCAGGAGAGGGCCGAGTCGCGGCTGCTTCCAGATTGACATTCACCCGCCGGTCCGACTCCGGTTCCCAAAGGAGCGGACTTTTTGCATTGCTCCTGTGTTTAAGGTGCCTGGGGCCGATCCCTGCACGCTAACTTTGAATAGCAGCTGCCTTTCTTTCTTTCCTTGTTTCTTCTTCTTTTTTTTCTTTTCTAAACCTCTGTGAAAGTCATTCACAGTAATTCATCTGTGAAATAAAGGAATCGCCTAAAAAGCTGTTCTTATTCCACTCCTTATCCACTCACCATCCTCTCTCACAGGAATCAGTGGAATCTTGACGTGTTTATTGAGTTTTAATTACCAGGATAAGAACATCAGTTGATTGGACGCAAGGGGAATCTCTCCTAATATCCTGGAGAAACTGAATTAAGGAAGTTTAAAACTCATGTTATATAGTTAAATCAGACTTGTAAGAGTTAGAAACAATTCGTATTTTTCAGTTTTCTAGTCCAAGCTTTCATCTAGGACTCTGGTAGGTGGACATTCAGACTTTGAACATTGCCAGTGATGTAACTCAAGGCAGCTTATTTTGTTCTTGAATCTGTTTATGAGAGTAAGGTTTTCCTGGGTGGTAAGATGCAGTTTCCATATGATGCTTAACATTTGGTCCAAATGCTGCACAGAATAAGTTGTTTAAGCTCTCTTTCATTGATTCATTATTCATGGAACATTCATTGAGTATCTACAATACCCAGATGCTGCTGAATGTTAGAGATACTAGTTGAAAGAGTCTTTTTCTTCTAGAAGTTCATAGTTTTGGAGAAGGGAGGTGGGAAGGAGACAGGCATAGAGATGTTTGCAAAAATGATAAGTACTATAAAAGAGGCTTGCAAACAGGTGTTAAAAGAACAGAAAAGAAGATGCCACCCAGTTTAGATCAGTATTGCCTTTAAAATGTGATAACTAGAATTGAAGCCAAGAATCAAGAAATAACATAATGCAGAAAACAGTAGACATCTCCTCTCCCTTGTTTCAGCACAAAATTTGTTACTAGCATCTTTAAACAGCCACATTTTGCTTTGGAGTTGTTTTTATTAATGGAAGTAGCTGCTTATGAACACAGTAGCAAACATTTATGAATCACTTACTAGCTAAAGATGTAGATGCTATTTTTATTTCACTTTATAGCTGAAGAAACTGAGATTCAGGTTAAGTAACTTTGGCAAGGTCACAAAGCTGTAGCGAGCTGACTTGGGAAGCAAATCCTGTTTGGTCCACAGTTTACTCTCAGCGTCATGCTAGTCTACCTCCCTGGTGGTAACAATAATAATAACACTTACTAATCATTTACTGTTTAATTCTTGTGGCAGCTCTCTGAGATAAGAACAATCAATATTTTTCACTGTTGAGGAAACAGATGCTTAGAGAGGTTAAGTCCCTTGGCAAGGTGACATACTGGTCAGTAGTGAAGTTGGGATTTGAACTCAGTCACTCTAACCATTGTCTCTCATCTTACACCTAAAGAGAAATTGTGCCTTTGGTATGAAGTATTGTGTTATGATTGGACATAAATGAAAAGATAATTGAGCAAATGTTATTACCATTAATTAATATGAAGGTGATAAGAACATGCTTTTGTCGTTTCAGGATGGAACAGAAGTGGGACTTTTAAAATGTTGCCTTGTAAGAAGAGAAGAACTACAGCGACAGAGTCTCCACAGCATAAGGGCAACCAGGAGGAAGACAACATAGGCCTAGAATCAGCTGTTAAACAAGAATCTGACCAGGTTAAAGACTTGGGGTCAGTGTCACTATCCTGGGGTCCAAGTCATGGCAGAGTCGCAGGCTTTGAAGTACAATCTGTGCAGGATGCAGGAAATCAGCTTGGTATGGAGGATACATCTTTGAACCCCAGGATGCTCATACAGGACACAAATGTACCAATTCTAGAAGCTGTTGATGTGGCCATCTCTCAGGGACTCACCCTACCTTCCTTGGAGTCTTCCTACCCCCTTAATATACACATTGGTAAAGGAAAACTCCAGGCCACTGGCTCAAGGAGAGGGAAGAAGATTGCACTCAGGCCTGGGCCAGTTACCCAAGAAGACAGAAGCGATCATCCTGTCATAAAGGAGCCATTTTCAGGAGAGCCTATTGAAGAAGTCAAGGAAGAAGGAGGTAAGATATGAAAAGTCTTTAGGTTACATTTTCCTTGTCAGTATCATTTTGTCATTGCTTTCTCTGTAGTGCCTTTACAAAGCAGTATTTCTGAAATGGGATATTGTTTGTTATGGAATTGAAACTTTGGTGCTCCTAAGGGCCAGCAGTGAACTTTATGAATGGGTAGAGACTTTCTTTCCCCCTTCTATTCCCTAGATCTTCTGTATCCCTTTCTTTTCTTTCTCTCATCTTTTATTCTGCATGTCTGGAGAGACGTGTAATCTTTTGTGATTTGGCAGCAGCTTAAAGGGAGAGACTATTGCCTGGGACGTGGGGAAAGGCTCTTACAGAAATGAATAACCCTTCATACTTGAAGGATGAGTTGCAGTTTGACAGAAGGTGGCATGAACACCTAGGCCCAGAACAGTCTGCACAGAGGTACATGAGCAGAGGAGGATGGTGACACAGTTGCTTGGAAGAAGTGGTGGGAGATGACTTCAGAGTAATAGATTGTGCTTAGCTCATGAAGGGTTTTGTTTTTCATGCTAAGGTGTTTGAACTTTTCCTATGTGTAGGTGACAGTCATTTTAATGGCTAAGCAGAACATATTTATGCTTTAGGAGATTTCAACTTCTCTTATTCATTTTGACTAACTTTTAAACTGTTTCCCTTTTTTGCTGTATTTTAAGCCCACTTGTTCTTACTTTGTCCTTCTGATATATTCTTAGTAAGTGGTTAGTGTACTGTGTTGATAATGACATTGTGTACTGTATGTGTTTATACAGCAGAATTTCATGTTTCTGACTTTACTGTGTTTGAAAACTGATGAAATAGAGTTGTCTGAAACATGTTGTCAAAGATGAAAGCTCTTTTGGGGAAAAGTGGTCTCCTGTAGAATCAGCCCTTGTCATAGCATTTGGCTCTATAGTTACAATCTCATTCCGAGTAGCTTGTATTATATTGATTCTGGGACACCTATATTTTACCTGGAAATGTAGGCAGGAATGGCAGGGTTTTTATGAGTTACAAATTATTTTCACTGTTATTCTCCTAGAGAATTTCTTGGGAGAATAAAAAAGGGTAAATAAACAGCGTATGCCATTTTGCTAATTATATGGACTTCACTTTTGACCACATAAATATAAAATAAAACAAGACAGTACATTGTCCTGCACATAGTAGATACTTACATAAATTGAGCAAAAACTTATTATTTTAAAATTACTTCTTATTTTGATAGTCGTTTTCCACTTAGTGAGACAAATGCTTAAGACTCAGTCTTACTGAGCACTCATTATTTAGACGTAAGGAAAGGAGAAATGAAGGTTTTTCTTTATTCTTCCTCTTCATTTCCTTTTCTCCTCTTTTTATTCATTTTGTAAAAATTATGGACAGAGTAAACTAGATCAGGAAAAAGATACTGGAAGTTAGGTATTTTTACTGGAAAAATACATTCCTTTTGTGATGGTTTGAAGAAAATGGTGAGGAGATAAGTATTAATTCAACAGCTTAATTCAAAGAGTTGGGATAGATGTGCATATAAAGCATAGGATAGAATCAGGAATCAGGTTTTCTTCTTGTTTTAAATTTTTTTTTTCTTTCTTTTTTTGTACAGACAGAGTCTCACTCTGTTGCCCAGGCTGGAGTGCAGTGGCATGATCATAGATCACTGCAGCCTTGAATTCCTGGGCTCAAGCAGTCCTTCTGCCTCAGACTCCCAAGTAGCTGGGACTACAGGTACATGCCACCACGCCTGTCCAATTTTTTAAATTTTTTGTAGAGACAGGGTCTCTCTGTGTTTCCCAGGCTGGTCTTGAATTCCTGGCCTCAAGTGATACTCCTCCCTTGGCTTCTCAGAGTGCTGGGATTACAGATCTGAACCACCGCAACAGGCCAGAATCAGGTTTTCAAAAACATCTCAGCATGTTGGTTGAATTTTGCTTTGTGAAATTAAGTAGGGATGAATGTGAAATCCTATATTTAATTTGAAAGGAAGGGAACCATATCAAACCTGAATTGCTCAAATATAAGATGTGGGAGATCTAATCTCAGTTAAGGGATTTTGACTCCTAGTTTAATTCAAGGTAGGAATGCAAGAAGACTGCTAAAAAACCTTAATTGTTGATGAAGTAATAGAGGTATAATTCCCAAGATAAGGGAATTAGTAATAATCTTGATGGTATACTGTGCTGGTCATAGCCCCTCTGGAATATTGTGTTCACTTCTTGTTTTTCGG
>CAUYSK010080105.1:0-14273 GCA_963575035.1 Avahi laniger | reverse complement strand
ATCTACCTTGTACTATGCATTCCATAAGAGCAGAGACCATAGCCTGTCATCTAGTGCTATACCTAGCACCTAGCACATAGATGATTAATATAGGTGTGAATGAAAAAATTGTCATTTACCTTTTTGGATTATACTTTAAACTACTTTCGATGACATTCATACTTTCAGATTTTATACAAAGGGTTATTATATATATACTTAATGTAAAAATTCATGGCTTGTGCCTGTAGTCCCAGCTACTGGGACTACAGGTGGGCTGAGGTGGGAGGATAGGAGGATCACTTGAGGCCAGGAGTTCATGACCAGCCTGGGTGATACAGCAAGACCCCGTTTCTAAAAAAATAAATAAACAAATAAATAAAAACAAAGTATATTGTTAAGTTGTGATTGTTACTTTTTCGAATGTATTTATCAGTTATCCTTTTTTCTCTTTTAATGAATACTATGATTTCTTTCTTTTTTCCTTCACTTTAGTGATGGAGTGCCCAGTGATGGAAACTGGCTCACTTTTTACCACAGGGATTAAGAGACATGTGAAAGACAAAAGAATTTCAAAGACTCCTAAGTTGAATGTTTCTCTTGCTTCAAAAATCAAAACAAAAATAATAAGTAAGTGCCACTGATTTTTTAAAGTGCATTCACATTTTTACTTTTCTCTGGACAATTGATATATTTACTACCTTATTTTATCAAGTACAGAAAATTACTAAAATGACTATTTTGTTACCTTATACTTTTTTCTCTTTGATCCTTCATATCTCCTTCAGCTCCTATTAGTTGGATGGTTTTGATGATTTACCCTCAGGAGTGACAACTGAATTTTTAGCAGAGAGGTGAGGGTAGCCAAGACAGCTAGTCCTATAGTGCAAAAAAAGAAAGAAAGAAAAAAAAAGAAACAATGTGGACTTTTCTGGAAAAGAGCTAAAAAGAGTAGCAGATTGTTCTGGCATGCTATAATGACTGGATGATGGGTAACCTAAAGGTAGTTGACCCAGATTGTGTACTGTATAGGGGGATTTTATATAGCTAATGCTCATCATGAGAGCACTAATCTCTTTGGAAATGGAATTTCTTGAATTCTGGAGTTAAAGTGTCGGAAGGGCAAAGAAAGGAGGTAGGAAAACTCTCCAAGATAAATTTTTGTTACTTCTAAAAATTACCTCAATGGTTCATACCCATCTTAGCAGGAGTGGGGGAAGTATCCTTATAGTAACATCTCCTGTTGATATAGCTCCTATGAGGGATAATTGAGTGTGTCTTATGAAATAACCAAGACTCCTAAGTGTCTGTAAATCATCATGTTGCTCCTACCCGGGTCTCTAGGGCCACAATTGCCTGCTCCCTTTGGCAAGACCATGGCACACACCCTGTTAAGAAGGAATATGCTGAGTTTGAGAAATACAACAGGAAAATGCTATGACCCTTTATTTTTCGGAAATCCTAAACGGGTTCTAGTCTATTTCCATTTATTATGTCAAGGATGGCTATCTGAACTACTTTCTCTGTGCCAAAGATAAAGTACTTTTTTGGACCCTGTTATTTAGATTCTCAAATTTTCCTTGGGCACTTAAAAATATTATTAAATTTTATAAAAGTAATTCAGAAATCCAGCATGTGGGAGAGGGGAGTGGGGGATGGGTAAATTTCACACCTAACAGGTACGGTACACACTATATGGGTGATGGACACACTTATAACTTTGACTCAAGTGGTACAAAAACTATTTAGGTAACCAAAGTGTTTGTACCCCCGTAATATTCTGAAATTTTAAAAAGCTTATATTAAAAAAATAAATCTGTTATATCTGTAAAAAATTATACTTTATGATAAAAAAGAAAGTCTGATTCAGTTACAAACTACACACAAATGACCCACAAATAAAACATCTATAAATTTAAAAAACATCTTATTTTACATATACTGTGCATTCATTCAGTGGAATATGTTACTATATAGTGACATGTAAATCAAAATTATGAAAATATAATTAGGCTTTAAGTATACCAAGGGAACACACTGTAAGTTGAGCTTTACCAAGGAATTCACAATGTAATTTCTTTGCTGCCAACAGAAAAACATTTCAAGAGTGATTTAAATCATATTTACATAGCACTTTTAAAGGGAAGAGGTCAAGTTTAGATTGCAATAGATGCCTAGAAATAAGAGGTAGGATATTTTAGATGGAAGTAAAAGGTCCCACAAAGTTTAAATGATCTAACTTTACAATAAGTACTCTCACTTTCACTCAAAGTTTAAAAAGTAAACTTTGGGAACATTAACTGATTGATTCAGTTCTGGAGCCACAGAAACTGGCTTTAAAATTTTCTTAGATTGGCTACCTTGATTCCTATGGGACATCTCCACATAGAGCTGCAGAATCAGCTTCATTCTATTTCCTAGTCAAAGGTAGGAAGGAAGGTATAGCAACAAGTATCAAGATTTAGTTTTTATAACTGATCCATTAATAATTATCTAGAATGTTGTGTCTATACTATGGTCCTCTTATTCCTAACTCTGTTTATACATTTTCTGCATTCCTCACAACTCTTTTATTCTTCATCTTCTATCTAGCTTTTATTTTTTCATCTCTAAACTCTTGGTATATTTTTTTCCAAACTACATCTGTATTGTTATTCTCTTCTTTTCCAACCTTCAGTTAAAATATGTAAAGTAAAATACATTTTGTCTAAAATAGTTTTACTAAGGAATATGAAAATTTATTAAGGTATACTGTCCAGTTCAATATTAATTCATTTAAATATCTTTTTACAGACAATTCTTCTATTTTCAAAATCTCTTTAAAGCACAACAACAGGGCATTAGCTCAGGCTCTTAGTAGAGAAAAAGAGAATTCTCGAAGAATTACAACTGAAAAGATGCTATTGCAAAAAGAAGTAGAGAAACTGAATTTTGAGAACACATTTCTTCGCATGAAGCTAAATAACTTGGTATGGAAGCTGTATTATTTTTGAATTCTAAATTATAACTCAAATCTTTTAGCTATATTATTATTAATATTCAAGCTCTAAAAATGTTTTTTCAGATCTTCAATTGGGAAAAATTATTGAAAGTCAGTATGCAATGTAAATCTATGTTAAAGGATAAACTGTTAATGGATAATAAAATGGGTGTCTTAAGTCATTTTAAATGTGTGCTTGTGTGCTGTGCAAACCAGTATAATACCTTGATCAACATTTGCTTGCTTATCATAAGCAAAGCTTGGTACATTAATACATTTTTAAAAGATAGACATAATTCTTCCAGTGTATTGACAGGAGGGGAGTTCCAGAGTGTTTGTATTCTCCTTAAATCTCAGCATTTTGTTGGGTACAAGCCAAATAGAATGAAGACAATAGTTGTTGCTTTTCCTTACAACTTCTAACTCTGTCCATAGATAGGGCAGTGAAAGCCAATGATTAGCTAGGTTGCAACTATAGATTTAGATCCAAAATGAGTAGAACTTAATTTAAAATGGAAAAATGACCAACTATACTTGAGTGTTAAATTCCTGTGGTTGACAAACTATATTCTCTTGCCATGTGATATTTTATTGAGAAGAAAGAAAAATGTTTGTGAGAAAATTTATAATTGGTAGTTCAAAAGGATTTAAACTGTATGTGTGTGTGGCTATTTGATTCATACCTTTTTAGCTCAAAGTGATCTTGATTTTTAGCTCAATGCGATTTCAATTATTTTCTAATTTTTCTCACACTGATGGTATTCATAAATGCATGGTGTTATAATAAACTCCAAGCTTTAACTTATTTTGAAGGGTCTTTATTTTACATCTACAGAATAAGAAGCTTTTAGAAATAGAAGCTCTCATGAACAATAATTTGATAACTGCAATTGAAATGAGCAGTCTTTCTGAGGTAAGTAGAATTTATATATAAGTAGTGTCATTTTTTAGATTACCAAGGATAATTGAGACTAAATAGCATCAAGCTTAGAGATTCATATTTCAAACTTTGTGCAAAAGAATGATAATATCAATTAACTGGCTAACTGCAAGCATATTATCATTTTATATAATTGGTTATTGAAATTATTTTATAAAAATTAGGTTTTCATTAAAAACAACAGTATTAGCTCAGTGGACCACACTGGACCCTAAACAGACTTAGAAACTTGAAGACATTAATAGAAAAGTAGCATTTTAAATAGGAAAGAATTTGTATTATTTCTTTAAAAGAAGATGGACCCAAGTCCATCCTATTTGGGGAAAAAATAAAGGCATATCCTACTTTATACCATTCTCTAAAATAAATTCTAGATGGATTCTAATATAAAAAAGGAAATCATAAAAGATAAGAAAATAAATATGAATTCACGTTTGATAGGAGAGGCTTTTCTATACCTGGAAGCAAAGATAGGAACCATAAAGCTATGGAAGGATTTTCCTCAGAAAGAAATTTTTAGAAAGTTAAAAGTTATAAAAATAAAAGATAATTGCAAACTGAGAAAATCATTTAACATATGGCAGACAAAGCATTAATATTATCAATAGTTGTAAAAAGCTCTTATAATCTAGCACAAGGAGAATAAAATCAGTAGCAAAATCAGAAAGGAGGAAGGACCAAATATTAGTGAAATTAACCCAAGTATTTAAATAGGAAAAATGTGTTGTGAAGGATAGTTAATGAGAAGGCAAAATATATGTAATATATAGACTAAAGAAAGAATAGTGAAGTCTCAATTTTTTTTTTTTTGAGACAGGGTCTCATCGTGTTGCCCATAGGCTAGAGTACAGTGTCATCATCATAGCTCACTATAATTTCAAACTCTGGGGCTCAAAGAATCCTCCTGCCTCAGCCTCCCTCCCAAGTAGCCGATGCTACAGGCGTGTGTCGCCACACCAAGCAAATTTTTCTATTTTTTGTAGAGACAAGGTCTCACGATGTTGCTCAGGCTGGTCTTGAACTTCTGGCCTCTAGTGATCCTTCCACCTTGACCTCCCACAGTGCTAGGATTATAGGCCTGAGCCATTGCACCAGGCCTGAAGTCTCAATTTTAGGTAAATTCCTTGATAGATTCTGGAGGCAGGTTAGTGCTTCAAATCCTATCTTTTAAATGGGATTGCCTATATTTATTAAATAGATCCCAACTTTGCTACTTCCTGGTTCTATGACCTTGGACTTCAGCTCTTTGGACATTAGTTTTCTCATCTGTAAGGCATGGGTAATAGTAGTATATCTACAAAGAGTTATGTAAGAGTTAAATGTGGCTTGCGTGTGTTCTGACGATAGAGTAAAATAAATGTTTTTTCTTTTTTATCATATATGTAAAAGTAACTTATAAGACTTTTTATTGAATTTAAATGCATAGTCTTTGTGGTAAGAAGGTATGCTCTTTCAACTATGTGGTCAATATCTAGCTCCTTTGTCAGGATTTTTATGAAAGTTAGCTAAAGAATGGGTACTTTATGATCTAACTTAATCCACATTTAGATGAAGAAAGGATTTGTGTAAATGTCCCTATGGAATAATGTTCACAGGAGGTGTGGCTAGCTGCTAGCATTATAAATGTGATATCTAAGACGAGTGACCAGGGGTGTGCTTTATACATATTTAGCACTCTTTAAGGAGAAGAGATGCTTTCATTGGGTGGGTGGGAGGAGTCAGGGAGAGGGCTCTGTGTTGCTTGCAGGACAGAATTGAATTGCCCTGAATAAATTGCTAAAAGGGGAATGTGATAACAGCAGTGGAGAGTGCAGAATCAGTACAGGAATTGATTTGGAGAATAAGAGAAAGAAGCGAGTGTGGTGTGACATGGGAGTGTCATCACCAGTACCCCAAGGAACTTTGGAGGACAGATAGCCCTAAATAAGTTGCTCAACTGTTTAGAGTTAACGTGATATAAACGACCTCCACTGATCCTTTAAAAAATCTTTTAGTAAAGTCAACATTGTTCTCAAATACTATTTGTGTGATTCTCCTTGGAAAACCCGAACAGGGCTGTGATTAGCCTCTAGATTAAGGAAAAGTAGAAAACCGAGAACAGCTGGATGCAGAAGCTGGAGGAAGAAGGCACAGCATACAATCTTGGTGTCCACTTTCTTGGACTTATTATTTAATAGACTAACTTTTGCATATCAAGTTTTGTCATTCCTTTTCTCTGTAGTTGTTGTTTGGTGGAGAGGGTGATGGGTCATATAGACACGTGGTTTTTTTCTTCAGAACAATATAGAAAAGTGTAGAATGAAGTTTCACACATGCTTTTTCCTTCCTCCAGCTACTTTCTTCTCCATTCTTTCTTCTCCCTACACTTCATGCATCATGCAGATAACTTCTTACATTTGTTTCTTTACATAAAAACAAATAAAAATTATAAATATCTTCTTAATTTCTTTCTTACACAAAAGATAACTTACTATACCAACTGTTCTATGCCTTACTTTTTATATGACATATTTTGGGGATCTCTCCATGTGATTACATGGAGTGCTTCCTCATTCTTTTTTAGTGCTACTTAGAATAGATCTAGAATGGACTTCTACTATATTTAACTAGACTCCTGTTGTTAGACATGTGGGATGTCTTTTGCTATTGGCTTGACATTTAGGGTAGAATGCTTTTCCTTCTTGCATCATTCATTTTTTTCCTCCCTCCTGAATTATTCCCATCAGGATGCAAAAATGTAATCTCTTATCTTAAAAAACAAAAACAAAAACCTCTTACTCTACTTACCTCCCAGCTACTATCTCAGTTTTCTCCTTGCCTTTATGACAATTTTTTGAGAGAGTTGTTCCCACTTTCTCTGATTTCTCTTGGACCCATTCCAGTTGGTTTTCACCACCACTCTTCTGAAAGTCACCATTGATGTCTATGTTGCAAAAACCCACAGATAATTGTTGGTTCTTATGTCAACCTTCACATGACTTTCAGGATACCACACTCTCCTAAGTCTCTTTATACCTTTCTGGCTATTCTTTTTCAGTCTGTTTGCTATTAATAGTTCCTCTTTATTTTCCTGACTGCTAAGTTTTGGGACTCTGTTCTTGAACTTTACTTTTCTATTTACATTCATTCCCCCTAAATAATTTCATTCTGTCTTATGGTTTTAATTTCCGCTTTATACTGATGACTCCCAAATTTGCATGTCTAGCTTGGCCATCTTCTCTGAACTCCAGACAGTACACTATTGAATTACGTACTTGGCACCCGTCTAGATGTCTCAGAGCCATCTCAAATTTCACATTTGCCGCCAAACCAGTTCCTTTTGAGGTTTTCATCTGAAGTAATTACAATTCTATTTTCCTATCTTTTTTTCACATCCCATTTCTGATCTTTTAACAAATCCTTTTAGCTCTGCCTTGAAAGCCAGTCCAGATTCTACCACTTCTCATGTCCCTCTTTCACCAGCCATGTCCAAGGCACCATTATATCTTACCTAAATATTGTAAAAGCATGTGAACTTAGCCTTCTTGCTTCTGCCCTATTTCTCTGTTTTCTCTTCTCGTTATAGCAGGCAGAGCGAGCCTGTTAAAATGTTAGTCTCTGCTTCAAACTCTTCAGTGGCTTCTCATGTCACCTACTGCCTGATTTGATTTGAACACTGAAGTTATTGTTATTTTTCCCTCCTCATTTACTGCTTTCCCCCTTCTTCCACTATAATCTCTTCAGAGCTCAGTTCTCTTCCTGGTCTCTCAAACAGAAACTTTACCTGCAGTGCCTTTGTACAGTTCCTTCACTTGGCAAGTTCTCTTCCTTCAAATGTTGACTCAAAAGTCACTTCAGTGAACACTTCCCTGACAACTCTATAAATTTAAACATGTTCCCACCTTTGCCCCTGCTTTTCATATCTTGCTTTTCTTGCTTTAATTTTTCTTCTTAGCACTTAACACTGTATAACATATGATTTTGTTTATTGTTCATACCATTAGGAATGTAAGCTTCTTGAGTGCAGGGATTTTCCTCTATACTAGAATAATGCCTAGAATGTGGTAAAGTGCAATAAATATGCATAAAATGTTGAATAGTATTTCCCCATTAAGAATGATGCTTTTTTTGCTTTTTTAAATAAAAGAGTGAGGTGTGTATTTTCCCTGCAATTCCTCTGTTATTGAGCTTTTAAAATAAAAATAATGCTAAATAATGTAAAATAATTTTTTAGTATGATGATGATCATATGGTCTTTCTTTTTAGATGTCTTCACATGATTATTTTTGTAGCTTTTCTAATTTTGTATTTTTGGAATAAAGTTCAGATATGATTTATTGTTCTTTTAATGTGCTGGTGAATTCCTTTTTGCCGATATTTTGTTGAGGATCTTTCTATTGTTATTAATAAGGGAAGTCTCTTTGAAGTTTTCTTTCTATACAGTGTTTAGCCATTGATAAAAATGTTCTGTATACTAAGCAAAGCAAAAGAATTTGGATGTGTTCCTTTTTCTATGCTCTGGAAAAGTGATATAGTATTAAACTTATTTTTCTTTAAGGTGGAATTCTTCTGTCAAACCATCTGGACCTGGGACATTTTTGGTGGGAGTGATAGTAGCTCTTTGTTAACTTTATTTCTTCTATGGATATTGATCTGCTTAGGAGAATGTCTTTCTTTCTTCCATGGTTAGTTTTATTACATTATCTTTCCTTAGAAAATTATCTATTTCATCCAAGTTTTTAAACTGATTTTTACAGAATTGACCAAAATAGTCTGTCATTATTTTTTTATTTTTACCTGTGTTGTATTATGCCAGTTGACTAATTTTATGTATTTGGACTTTTCTCTGTCTTATTTTCACAATGTTAGCTTGTTACAGTTTTTCTATTTTATTTTGTTCTTTTAGAAGAAACATCTTTTAAATTTAATTTTGAGTTCTGCTAATTTGGTGTGCCAAACTTAATAATTTATATTTATCTTTTATCTTTAGTAAGTCCTTCTACTTTTCTGTGGTTTATTTTATAGTTACTTTTCTAACTTTGAGTCAATGCGTGTTTCATTTTTTATTCTTAACTCTGTAGGTAAGGTGTTATTTCTCTCTCACTACTTTCAAGTCTTTTGTATTATTTTTAGTTTTGAGAATTTTGACTTTGATGTGGTTTTTTGGCATGAATTTCTTTGGGTTTATCCTTTTAGGGATTCATTCAGACTCCTGAATCGGTAGGTTGATGTCTTTGCCAAGTTTGGGACACTTTCAGCTATTATTTCTCCAAATACTTTTCTAGCCCTGTCCTCTTTCTCCTTTCCTTTTAGGACTCTGATGACATGAATGTTATATCTTTTGCTATACTCCTACAAATCTCTGACCCTCTGTTAATTTTTTCAGTCTCTTTTCTCTCTTGTATAGTTTGGATAATTTCTGTTTTGTTTTCAGTTTCACTAATTTTTTCCCCCCTTCTGTCTTCTCTGTTTTGCTGTTGAGCCCACTGGATTTTTTATTTTATTTTATTTGGTTATTATATTTTTCAGTTTTAAATTTCCATTTAGTTCTTTACATCTTCTATTTAGTTGCTAGCACTTTCTATTTTTTTCATTTGTTTTAAGCATATTAGTAATTATTTATTGAAGCATTTTATGATGATTGCTTTAAAATTCTTGTAGGATAATTGCAACATTTGTGTCATCTTGGTGTTGGCGTCTGTTGATTCTTTTTTCATTGAAATTTAGAGTTTTCTGATTTTTGGTGTGAATTATTTTTTATTGTATCTTGGACATATTGAGTCTATTATCTTATGAGGCACCGGATCTTATTTAAATCTTCTGTTTTAGCAGACCTCCTTTGACACTACACTGGTGATAAGGGGAGGTACTGCCAACTGCGAAGTGGGGGTTGAAATTTAGGCTCCCCATTCAGTCTCTGTTGATACCTCACGAGTGGGTCCAGGAGTTTGGGCTGATACTACCTGGCTGAAATAGGGAGGGATACTTCATTCCTTTCATGATCTCCACTGACACCACGCTGAAGGGGAGAATGAGGGCAGGGGTTGTTACCACTGAAGAATGGTGAAAATCCTAGTTCTCCATTAGACCTCCTCTGTCACCACTATTGAGGAGACAGAGGGGGACTCTTTCTCATCACAAAGTGGGAATGTATAATGTACACATTTTATTTTCTGTATATTAAGATGTTTTGACATCTTTAAAAACTTTATTGGCTGAGGAGGCACTGCCTTTCCCAGGGCTAAGCAATTCTTAGAGATTGTAAGGGCTCAGCAAGGAACATGCCATTTGTTTTAGTCCATTTTCTGCTGCTGTAACAGAATATCAGACTGAGTAATTAATAAAGAACAGAGATTTATTTGGTTCACAGTTCTGAGGCTGGAAAGTCCAAGAGCATAGCACTGGCATCTGGTAAGGGTTATCCCATGGCAGAAGTTGGAAGGGCAGGTAAGCACTCAAGACAGAAAGAAAAAGAGGCTGAAGTCCCTTGATAACTAACCCACTCCTGTGATAATGGCATTAGTCCATTTATGAGGATAGAGCCTTCATGACCTAATCCCCTCTTTAAGGTCCCACCTCTTAATACCATCACAGTGGCAATTAAATTTCAGCGTCAATTTTGGAGGAGATATTCAAACCATAGCATCTTTGATATACAAACTAACCAATCCAGAGCCATACCTCCTCTATCTGGACATCTCAGAAGGCAATATTCCTCTGCTCTGATCATCCCTAGGCTAGGCACTAGACCACTAGGGACCTGTCCATCTCCTCTTAATGGCCACACTTGACTGACCATCTCATAAAAAGAATATGAAACAGGATGTAAGTCCAGATATGTCCTCCACTGACATCACTGGGTGGGGAGATGCTTTTACCACTGGGCTATCCCATGCCTTTTCTGACAGTACCCCTGGTTTAGAGGAGAGTTGCCTTGTTATAGCATCGCAAGTATGGAAGTCTAAGTTCCCCATTTGGCATTTGTGCCTTTTTCAAAAATTGACTGACCAAGTGTGTGTGGGTCCATTTCTGTATTCTGTTCTATTTAATTGATCTATTTATCTATCTTTATGCTAATACTACACTGTTTGAGTTACTGTAACCCTCTAACATCTTTCTTCTTTTTCAAAATTACTTTAGCTGGTCTTTTTCATTTCCATACAAATTTTGACATCAGCTTGTTAATTTGGCCATAACTTTGTTTCTATTACAGCTTAGCTCTGTAATAGAAAAACATGGTTGTATGTTGTCTGATTTTCTGGTCTTTATTAAATAATTAAAATATGTTTGTGTCAGAAAATTTAGAAAACATAGATAAGCAAAAATATAAAAGATATATTAAAATCACCCAGACTTTGAATTTTAAAAGCCATTTAAAATATGTATTATAAAATCCAATCATATATTACATAATACATATGTAGACATGAACATATTCCATATATAAGTAGAGATATCGTATATGTGTGGGTATACGCATATGTAGCAGTCTCCAACCTTTTTGACATCAGGGACCAGTTTCATGGAAGACAATTTTTCCATGGACGAGGAGGACAGAGCTCAGGCAGTGATGTGAGGGATGGGGAGCGGCTCTATATACAGATGAAGCAAGCGCTGGCTTGCCCAGCACTCACCTCCTGCTGTATGTCTGGTTCCTAAGTTTCATGGAAGACAATTTTTCCACGGGACAGGGCGTGGGGTAGGGGGAGGCAGAGCTCAGGCTGTGATATGTGGTCTGGTTCTTAACAGGCCACGGACTGGTATCGGGCCATAGCCGGGGGGTTGGGGACTGCAGCACATAATTTATTCCTATGCATAGAAGAATATTTGGAAGGTCATGTACCAAAATATTGGTAGTTATTATCTTTGGTTGGGATGATTAAGGATGAACTGTGTTTTAACCTTATCATCACATTATTCTCATTAAATTATTGAAGGCTAATGTAAGAATTGTTCTTTTACTATAGATGTCATTCTATAATTTGGTACTTCAAAAACAAACATGATTTAATGAGGTTAAAAACTTTTTTTCTTTGCATTTTCTTTGTTCTTTTCAAAAATAGTTCCATCAGAGTTCCTTTCTACTGTCAGCTAGCAAGAAGAAACGGATTAGTAAACAGTGCAAGTTGATGCGTCTTCCATTTGCAAGGTAAATATGGGCTTGAATTACACCGGTTCAGAGTACATAGATTTTATATATAACACAGTGTTTGTGTGCATTGTGCAATGTTCAGAATTCATCAACCTGTAGTTTCCTATTAAGGTGGGAATGAAAGTGGTATAGGTTGTGTCTCCAGAACTCCAAGGAAACTTACCCTCAATTCAATAACCAAGTTCATCTGTAGTGTCCTGCTACTTTTCATTTTCTTTTTTTTTCTTTTTCTCCAGGTCACCACTGGCCCCCATCTTGTTTTTTGCTGGGTAAATCAGATGACTGTTTCTGCCTTTACTATCTTGTGTACCTGCCCCAAGCTTTAAAGTTAACTCTGATCTTTGTTATTCTCCTCTTGTCCAAAATTCTCATTTTTCAATTAATTTGATTATAAGTTATAGAAAGTACAGTATTTCAAACCTGTCATTTTAGGAGTCAATTCATTGAGGCCCAGAGAGGTGAAATGACTGAGCTAATTAATAGCATTAACCAAAATTCTCTTGTCTCTTTTAGACAGTGTTCTTTCTCTTATACAACTTATGGGTTTAATGCTTTTACTTAAGTGCACAAGTAAATGCGCTTATATATTGAAATGCTATGTGTACCACACTAAAAAATTCTCATATCTGCTGGGTCACTTTCTGTTCATTCTAGTTTGTTCCATTGATTTGTGTATTATGTGTACTATTAAATACACTGTTTACCAGTAAATTTTAATTGCTGTAGTTTTAAAATAGTAAATTTTGTTGTCTTTTAGGTCCTTAGTTCTTTTTCAAAAATATATCAATCGTCATTATACACATACTGTTTGATATAGACATACAAATCAAATGTCAATTTGCCTTCCAAAAAATTTTATTGTGTGTTTTTAGGTTAACCGTTGTTTGAAATGTAATATACATATCAGAACATGGTAGATTTTCACAAAGTGAGCACTGTTATATAACCAATACCCAGACCAAGAAACAGTATATTACCAGTATCTCAGATACTCCCTTGTACCCCCTTTCTAGTCATTACCGAACACACACCCAAAGATAAATAATATCCTGACATCTAACATCATAGATCGGTTAATTTTGCAAGATTTTGAACTTCATATAATGAAATCATATAACATATATTTCATATCTCTGGTTTCTTTTGCTCAGCGTTACATTTGTGAGATTCAGCCATATTGCTGTATATAGTTGTGAATCATTCATTCTCCCCGATGAATAGTGTTCTATTGTAAGATTATACCACAATTTTTTTTCTTTTTTTTTTTTTTTTCATTTCAAAATATTACGGGGGTACAAACATTGAGTTTATATATATTGCCTTTGCACCGTCCAAGTCATAGCTACAAACATGCCCATCCCCGGATAGCACGTACTGCACCCATTAGGTGTGAATTTACCCATGCCCTCTTCCCCTTCCCTCCTGCCTGACACCCAATGAATGCTACTTGCGTATGTATACTTAAGTATTCATCAATTAGTACCAATTTGGTAGTGAGTACATGTGGTGCTTGTTTGTCCATTCTTGTGATACTTCACTTAGAAGAATAGGCTCCAGCACCATCCAGGATAATACAGGGGAGGTACTATATCACCATTGTTTTTTGTGGCTGAGTAGTACTCTGTGGTATACATACACCACATTTTATTAATCAACTCGTGTATTGATGGGCACTTGGGTTGTTTCCACATCTTTGCAATTGTGATTGTGCTGCTATAAACATTAGAGTGCAGATGTCTTTATTATATGATGACTTTTTTTCCTTTGGGTAGATAGCCACCAGTGGGATTGCTGAATTGAAAGGTAGTTGTACTTTTAATTCTTTGAGGTATTTCTCTTTTTTATCCTTTTTTTTTTTATTTCTGCATATTATGGGGGAACAAATGTTTAGGTTACATTGTCCTTGCCCCCCCCACCCCGAAGTCAGAGCTTCAAGTGTGTCCATTCCCCAGATGGTGCACATCACACTCATTATGTTTGTATATACCCATCCCCTCCTCCCCTCTCCCATCTGCCCAACGCCCGATAAATGTTATTCCTATATGTGCACTTAGGTGTTCATCAGTGAAACCAATTTGCTGGTGAATACATGTGGTGCTTATTTTTCCATTCTTGGGATACTTCACTTAGTAGAATGGGTTCCAGCTCTATCCAGGAGTATACAAGAGGTGCTATATCACCATTGTTTCTTAAAGCTGAATAGTACTCCATGGTATACATATACCACATTTTATTAATCCACT
>CAUYSK010080103.1:0-10344 GCA_963575035.1 Avahi laniger | reverse complement strand
TGGTGTCAGCCTAGCTCACAGCAACCTCAGACTCCTGGGCTCAAGCAATTCTACTGCCTCAGCCTCCCAAGTAGCTGGGACTACAGGCATGCGCCACCATGCCCGGCTAATTTTTTCTATATATTTTTAGCTGTCCAATTAATTTCTTTCTATTTTTTGTAGAGACGGGGTCTCGCTCTTGCTCAGGCTGGTCTCGAACTCCTGAGCTCAAACAATCCGCCCGCCTCGGCCTCCCAGAGTGCTAGGATTACAGGCGTGAGCCACCAGGCCCAGCCTCTAAGTTTTTTTTAAGAGACAAGATCTCACTCTGTCACCCAGGCTGGAGTGCAGTGGCATGATCATTGCTGACTGTAACCTTGAACTCCTGGCCTCAAGCGATCCTCCCACCTTGGTTTCTCAAAGCACTGGGATTACAGACGTGAGCCACTATGCCCAGCCTCCTTCCAAGTTTTAATTAATAATAGTCCCTGTTTTTAATGAGCTAATTGCATTATTTGTTGCCTTGGCTTAATTGGGTTAATAAACAGTCTGAGAAAGTTGTCCTGGAAGCTCAGACTTTTTCTTGAAATGAAAAAATAATGCTTTTTATTTTAGTGCTCTTTTTTTTTCCCCAAAAGGCTATGCTTATTTATTTCAGATGCTTGAATTTTCACATTTGAATTTATAGTCTAAATCTGGATGTATTTAAAGTTTTTCTTTCAACACACATGTATTTAGAAATTAATTTTATATTTTACGTTTAGGTAGATCTAGGCAGATTTTTAGTCCATTTTATTTTCCTTAAAGTTAATTTTATTTGAATTATAACCATTATAAATTTATTTACATGAAATGGTTGGAATTCAAAATGATCTCATTTGAAACCAATATAATTTCAAGCTTTAGAAATTAGCTTAAGTGTGTCAGTCGCCCACTTCACCAAAAAAAATAAGATTTTATATAGATTCTTGCTTCATAAAAATTCAGATATACTCCTGTGTACCATTCATGTAGACTTAGGCCAACCTAAAATTTATGACTACAAAAAGTTTAAAGCCTTTACCCAATATTCTAGATTCAGGGATAGAAGGAAAAAATGTGGAGAATCTGTTAGAAGAGGAAGCTGTAGCCAAAGGATTGGAACCAAGATAGTAGTTCTTAAAGTCAGCATTAGACAGTGTTCTGGATTCTGTGTTCAGTTTCCTGCTTGGTAGTTTTGCCACTGGGTGATCTTGGCAAGGCACTTTATCTTGGTACCTCAGTTTCGCTTCTTGTAAAATGCCGTTTCCCTTTTAGTGATCACGTGAGATCATGTATGTGAAGCAGCTTTGGGCGTATTCAGAAGTAGTATATACGAAGATCATATATGCTGTGCTTGCTTCTTATTCTCCTCTTTATCATGTTTTTCTTTATCCTGCGCTTACCGATGGCCGAGATTTTTAGGTGGGAGAGGTAGTCAGTGTCCTCTCAACATCTTCCTTTCCTGTCATCTGATTTCAGGGCTAGAGGCCAATAAAAAGTAGCTCCTTGTTCACAGAAAGAATGAAGCAGTGAGTGTACTGCTTCATCAGAGATTCATATAATTTGTGAATTTGACTGAGATATTTTGATAAGCATACTTTCCCATAATCAAAGAGAAAGTAGAAGGTGAAGCTCTTAAGATAATCTAAGTATTTTGTCTTTAATTGCTAGTGTGTGCTGAGCATGTGCCAGAACTTACTCTTTAGAATAGTGAGTCACCGAAAGGTTGCGTGATTGTCCAAGGTCACAAAGCTGGGATTCAAACACAGGCACATTGTTTCTGGAGTCTACGCTCTTAACCAGTATGCCATACTGCCTTTAGTGGTTATTGTTCAACACTAAATATCAGTGTGAGACTCTTGCTTGGTACTTTCTGGGTGGTGAAAAGTGGTATATGTTCATTGTAGAGAAAAGAAGACAAAAACTCATAATTCCATAACCAGGGATGATCATTATTTGAGCAGTCCCCTCCCATTTTTTCTATATCGAATCATTTCTGTTACTTTAACAAAAAACCTTGGCGCAGGTAGCGATGACATGTATAAGAATATCCTTAGGACTTCATTTATTTATTATTCATAGATAAGAAAATGTTGTTCAGTGGACCCAAATTCCTCTATCTATTAGCATCAATCCTCATCAAGGGAAATGTGGTAATCTTATCTGTGAGGGGGAAGAAGCCTAAAAGCCATATTTATTCTTCTTAATTTGTTACTTTTTTAACTTGGGTTCTAAAAAACTTGTACATTTCTCTCAATTTAAAAAAAAATCTTGTAACTTCTACAGCTGAAATAATTGTTGTCTTTATTCTATTTTTATAGTTCTGCTTTGTCTAAAAAGGGATATTCGTGAGCTTTGTCCGTTTGCACTTCACAGGAACCAGCACCTATGACAGAAGATCTGCTAGAAGAGCAGTCTGAGGTTTTAGCTAAATTAGGCACATCGGCAGAAGGGGCTCACCTTCGAGCACGCATGCAGAGTGCCTGTCTGCTCTCAGATATGGAGTCTTTTAAGGTGGGTCACACTTTCAGAGCTCTAGGGTCTATTTTGAGCTATTCTGGGATGAAACTGTGAAAGTTACTCTATAAAGTGGTATGAAGGCCTGAATGTCTTTTTTTGTTAAGTGTTTGGATTTCATTATTAGTTATAACACCCTGCCACCATCCCCCAAAAGACATAGTCAAACTATATCAAACTTAAGTTTAAAAAAGGAAAATAACCAATCCATTATTAATTGTTGAAAGTTGAGATTCGAATCATTTCTGTATGCGCATTGGGATGCTTCCTTCCTTTGTGTGTGTTTAGCCAATTTAATGCAAGGCTTTTAGGAAACCCTTAGGTTTTAACGTGGGTTGCTTCACTCAACAAATCTTTGAGTGCCTACTATGTGCCTTGCGCTATGATTGGATGGGTTAAGAAATACAGTCTTTATCCTCATTTACAGTCTGTTGAGGTTGTGGGAGAATATATGTAAATAATTACTGTGTGATGAGCTCTCTTAAGAAGGCAAGATCAAAAAGGTGACTGACTCTGCTGAGTGGGTCATGGAAGAGTTCTCTGAAGAGTCACCATTTAGGATGAGTAGGTATTTACTACCCAAAAAACATTTTAGGCTTAGATACAGGCCTGTATCTAGAACATATGGGATTCAGGAAATAGTGACATTTGGCTTATTAGCTTAAAAACCTCAGAATGAAGAAGAGACTTTTATTTTTGAATTATGTATTCTTGAAAGCAAAGGCAAGTCCATGTATATTTAAAACACAAAACAAAACCCCAAGTGAGTAGCCCAGTGGGCCACAGGGCCTCCTTTGCTACTACTGCTGTTACTCTGAACTATCCCCCACGCCCAGGCTTTCCTCGTTAACCTGTGGTGGCCTCCATCTTCCCAGTCCACAGCCCTCACTCGGTCCTGCTTCTGTGCTGTGTAGGCCAGCTCGACTTTGATCTTTCTCTGAAATACTTGTGTATTCTTTTTTAAACATAAAACTCTACTTGAACTCCTATGCCACTTTCATCCTTCCCTTCTAGCAGATTTAAGTGACAATAAAAGGAAGCCTTTTATTCTCTGCTTATTTTACCCACCTTTACTAAAAGGAAAAGTCTGTAATAAACCTCTCAAGAGCTATGTTTTCCTTAGAGACTAAAAAGATACAGAAAATCTGTGAGTTCTATTCTACCATACGACAAGAAAGATATGTTGCTTTAAAACAAATAGTTGGTATGATGGATAAAGAGAAGCCATTTGGCTCTAAAGGCACATGTAAAACCAAATTAGGGTGTGTGTGCACAGCAGGAAATAGCAGCCTCCACGGCAGTTGTTTTCTACCTGACGTCTAGCTGCCTTCATATTCATCTGTCCCTGTCCTGCTGTAGTATCTTTGCAGAGGCATGAATAGAAGGAGATTCTAAATAGGAGCTGTGAAAGTTTTTCCTCATGGAAACATACCGATCCCTCATGGTAAGGTCTGTATAGTTCTTATAATGCTGTGCTTCAGCAAAGCTCTGATCGTTAGATTCTTTTGGACTAACCTGGGCACTTACAAATCTTGTATAGCATCATTTTAATCAGAAAGTAGATTGTAATTCAAACAGCCAACTTGTACATCTGCCTCTATGTAGGACTCAGATAATATATTTAAGGAAATACGTAATCACTCTAAAGTAGATATGGTTGCCTTTACCTTTTTGTATAGAGATGCTTTAAGAAATACTAAGAGAGTCCTTGGAGCATTAAATAAATGCTAATATGTACCTGAAGCACCTCACAGTTCCAGAAGGACAGGGCAGATTCTGGAGCATGCCCTTGTACTGCATACCTTTAACAGTAAAAAGAAGATAAGCAGTAGCTGAAGTGAGCCTGGACCCCTCTCCTGGTAGCCTGGCATAGTAAGGACAACCAGAAGGAAGAATTCCAGTGTGAAAGGTCTTTCTTTAATCTATAAAGCATGAGTTGAATATTATTTTCTCTTTCATTTTGCTGTCTTCACTCAGGGCCTATTGCTTCAGTTTCCCAAGATGTTTTCTTATGGGTATGGTGTTGGCCTGGGTAAGATCCAGATCTTTGTACATGAATCCTGAGTCACTGAGTGAGTGACCCATTGCAAGTCACAGCAATTCCCATGGACCATGTCATAACCCTTAGAAATTTATGTTGACAGTGAACGACCTTCCTCCAAGTCCCCATCCCCTCAGGGGATTTCCTGAGATGGTAGGAATAGTGAAGTTGGGAGCCAGTGAGTCCAATGAGAAGAAATTGGCAGTTTTTCCCTTCACATTTAAGACAGACCATTCTCATTATGTTGGTTTTTGGCATACATCATCATTAATTATATAGAATTAGCCACTGAATAAAACTTTAATCAGTTGGCTTCTAGAAGCCTGAAAAACAATACTTTGAATTCCAATTCCTTAACAGCACAAAATCAATTTATATTATGGTAATTTGTTATATAAAGCACAAGAATTTGATGTCTGAATAGAACATTTTTTAGGTTAGTTGATGTTTATTGCAGTACCAGTATTGATTTATTGAGGAAAAGAGGAGCAGAACTTTTCCATCACTGTGTTATTCTGATCATGTTGTATATTATTTAATTTATTTGACTTGAGCTTCTCTGCTGCTTTCTTAAGTATTGAGTAGTTATTACATTATAATTTTAAACTAAATTATGGAACATATAATCTGTTTAAGAAGATGATTTTTACTTTACATAAGTTTTTATTTCCAAATTCATCAAATGAATATGTTTTCTTTTTCTATAAAACTGAGACAACAAATAAAATGCTTTTGACACTTTAGCATCTGACCTGTTTTAAAAGTAACACCCAAACTCATTTTACCTATTGTAAAGATTAAAGAGGCTTTTTGTGAAAGTAAAAGTATGAGTTTTGCAAACAGGCTTATCAATAACTGTTGATTTTATTTGAATCTGCTGAATTTTTTGTCTTATTTTAGGCTGCTAATCCAGGTTGTTGTCTGGAAGATTTTGTGAGGTGGTATTCACCCCGGGATTATATCGAAGAGGAGGTGGTTGATGAAAAGGGCAACATGGTGCTGAAAGGAGAACTGAGTGCCCGAATGAAGATTCCAAGCAACATGTGGGTAGAAGCCTGGGAAACAGCTAAGCCAATTCCTGCTAGAAGGCAAAGGAGACTCTTTGACGATACACGGGAAGCAGAAAAGGTAATTGAAGTTTGAATTTCTACTACTAGAATGCTAATTATCATTTTTGCATTTTAGAAGTTCAGTTATCATAGACATGGGAGCTTTGGACCCACTTGCGAAGCAAAGCATTAAAATTCAGTAAGTCTTCTATATATCTAGCATTCACATTTAAGATTTTAGAACTAGTTGAAAATAGGCCAAAGAAAAGACATGCATAGTCTGTGCTGACTGCTTACCATTGGACTGTCTCACAGTATATGTTAAAAGCATTAAAAATGGGCATGTCCTTTGACCTAACAATTCTACTACCAACAAATTTATTAAGGAAACAATGAGGAATTACACAAAAATCTGTTTACATGAATGACATTCAACAAAGTCCTTAAGTGAAAAAGTAGAAAAAATTATAGTTTCCAACAGTAGGGGCTTGGTTCAATAAATTATAGTATATCCATTTAGTGGACTGCTTTGCAACTATTAAGAAACATATGGAGTTATGGAGAATAATGACACCTACCAGATATCAAATTGCCCTGCACACCATCCTGTCCCTTCCACCCCCCAAAAAACCTCATGCAGTCAATAAGTAGTGTAAACAAATCCATGCATTCAGCATTACTAGGACATAGAGATTACAGTGACCTTCAAATTAATAGTAAGTAGAGAAATAAGCCAAATTCCAGTGGCACTCCCACTGCTATAAGCCTGTGGGTGTAGTGAGTGGGGGCAGGGAAAGAAAAAGAGCCAAGAGATACAGAGGACTTAGATGAAACACAAAGTCATCCCAGAAAGAGACAGGCTCACATTGTCTGCCAAAATAGTGAACACAGGTAGGGCTTGGTAGTTCATGGTGCTGGCTACAGGAAAGTGGCTTGAATGTAAACAGGACTAGAAGTGGGGAGCCTGGAAGAGAATCAAATATATAGAGACGAAATGACACCCAACAGGGGCAAAGCAATGATGGGAAAGAAGGAATAGAGGGAAAAATTAAGGATCCTGTAGAAACGAAAGAGAAACAAGACACTCAACCTCCTCTAGTCCTTCTAGCCATTAAAGAAACTGCAGAAGAGGGCACTTTCTGTCTGTGATATTACTAGGAATAGAAGAGAACAGACCACACCCACACAAAACGACTTTAAAAAACAGAAATGCTAACCAAATCATTTCAGCTAATGAAAATATTTCTCAGAATAGCAGCCACAAAGCCAAAGAAAATGATAACATAACGCTCCACACTGAATCAGATATCCTCAAACAATTATGGTGGATACAAAAAACCATGTTTAATCAGAAATACTAAAATCAAGAACAGAAATGGATTTTTAAAAAGCCCACAAAGAAATGAAATCACAACTGATTCAACTCAGGATAGAAGTAGAAGAAAAAGACAACCATATTGAAAATGAAGACTAAATTACAAGGGGCCCAAGAGAGATTTGTATTTAAATTTAATAAAAGGCACTGAAGAAAAGCAAGAAAACAGCCAAGAGAATGAGATAAAGGAGTAAAAGGAGTTGGAGAGAAAGTAGGAGAAATGCAAGGTAAGAAGAATAGAAATAATATTCATTTTATTAGTGTCCTTGAAGAAGAAAAATCAGAACACTAAGACAAAACTGACATAGTCATGTGTCACTTAACAATGGCAGTATGTTCTGAGAAATGTGCGGTTAGGCAATTTCATCATGGCAACATCGCAGAGTGTACTTACACAAACCTAGATGGTATATAGCCTACCACATACCGAGGCTATATGGTATGGCCTGTTGCTCCTAGGCTGGGAACCTGTACAGCATGTAACTGTACTGAATACTATAGGCAGCTGTAACACTGTGCTAAGTATTTGTGTATCTGAACATATCTAAACATAGAAAAGGTACAGTAAAAGTGCAGTATTATGATCTTATGGGACCACTGTCACATATACATCCATTGTTGACCAAAACATTCTTATGTGGTGCATGACTGAATTTACAAACTGCAGTCCAAGAAAACCTGAATCTACATACTCAAAGGGCTCACCAAGTACAGAGGAAAATTGATCAGGAGTAACAAACTCCAAAATACATTATTGTAAAACTGCTAGATCCTACCCATTAAAAAAGAAAGTCTTTCGGATCTCTATGCAAAAATATGAAAATAAAGGGCAAAAGAATTAGGCATCATATTTCTCAAAAGCAACATACCAAGCAAGGCAACATGGAGCGACGTTTTCAAGAAATCTAAGGAAAAAGTGTGAGCCAAGAATTTTATATTCAGCCAAGATATCTAAGTATTAAGCCTATAAAAAACATTTTCCCCTGAGTTTTTGCCCATATAATACTATACACACATGCCCTTCCTAAGGAATCCACTAGAACTACACTGTCCAATGGAACTTTCTGAATTGTTAGAAATGTTTTTTACTATACCATCCAAAATGGTAGCCACTGGCCACATTTGGCTTTATTGTATACTTGGAATGTGACTAATATAACATAGGAACTAAAAAAAGTGGGGGGGGAGCCCATAGGAACTCAATTTGTAAATGGCTATGTGTCTCTAGTGGCTACCTTATTGAACAGCATAGTGTAGGAGGATGAACTTCATCCACCTAAGAGATGGCTGGGGAAACTGTGGCAAAGGACTTAACAGTGAGCATTTCATTTATTTAATTTTAGAGCTAAGACTCTTGTTTTAGCTCTAAAACATGGGACATGGTAGAAGAAGAAGATGTAAAAATTACATGTTTAAGCAAAGTAGAAGGAGTACAACTTTTAAAAAAACTGGGATGGAAAGGGAAAAAAGGGGAAGGAAGTAGAATAAATCATTGATTCTTACACAGATAATAGGTGGTAATCAGAGGATGCCATTTAAAATTGTCAGACCAGATTGTAAAACAGTTAAAGATATAAGGAAATTAAGGACACCGTAAAAAGTATTAATGCAAGAATATGTACAAGAATAGAAATATAAATCTTCCCAAATACCAAAAATTTTTGTTTTTGTTTTCTATCACTTCAAGCATTTATCTTTTCTTTATGTTGGGAACATGACAGTTATTCTCTTCTAACTATTTTGAAATAACAATAAATTATTAACTATAATTTCCTACTCTACTATCAAATACTAGAACTTATTTTTTCTGTCTAACTGTATTTCGTACCCCTTAAACAACTTCTCAACCCCCTTCCCTTCGTAGCCACCATTCTACTCTCTCCCTCCATGAGATTCACTTCCAAGAGAAATTTTTTTAAAAAGCAAACACACCAAATAGAGAAACACACATAATAAAGATCATATCACACACAGAATAATCACAATATAAGATAATCATATAAAACCCAGCTATGTACTGTAAACAGGAAATGCCATAATTCAAAAAGGGTACAAATTAAATGGTGGACAAAGATTTACTAGGTAAATGGAAATAGAAAGCAAAGATTATAATTCTTGTACCAAACAAAGTAGAATTAAAGCAAAAAAGCCTTAAATGAGACCAAAAAAAGATTATTTTATAATCTAAAAGTTATTTTTCACAATGATGATCTAACAGTTGTTCATGTTCATGCACTAGATAACACGGTAAACACCTGTATAAAACAAAAGCTACAAGACTTGCAAGGAGAAATAGATCAAAACACTGTAAGAAGAGAGGACATAACTGTTCTCTACATAAGACAGTCAAGTGATCAAAAATAAGGAAAGATCTAAACAAAATATTCAGTAAGTTTGATCTTTTAGATGTATGTCAAATACTACATCTTGGTAATGTAGAATGTATTTTCTTTTCAAGCATACATGGAGCATTCACAAAAATTGATTTATTAGGGCACAAAAAAGACCATCAGTAGGCTTTATAATAGAAATATTACAACCAGTAGTCTGATCTCTGTAGTAAAACTAGAAATTAAAAATGAAACAACAAAACCCAGGCCTTCCATCCTGTAATTTACAAACCTACTTTTAAACAATGTTTGAGTGAAAGGGGAAATACAAAGAGAGATTACAGGGTTTCTGAAAAATAATACTGAAAACATTACAAGTTAGACTTATAAGATATACTTAAGAAGTGATCAAAGGAAAATCCATAGCCCCAAACACCTATAGCAATAAAAACGAAAGAATGAAAATAAATGACCTAAATTCCTAATTCAAAAACCTAGAAAAAGAACAACAAAGTCAAATCAAGAGAAAATAAGAGGAAGGAAATAAAGATAAAATGAGATATAGAATACAAAAACAGATCATATTAATAAGTTAAATCTGGTTCTTTTAAAAACAACAAAATAGACACTGTTAGCTGCTTTAACCAAGAAAACAGGGCCGGGCGCAGTGGCTCACGCCTGTAATCCTAGCCCTCTGGGAGGCCAAGGCGGGCGGATTGTTTGAGCTCAGGAGTTCGAGACCAGCCTGAGCAAGAGCGAGACCCTGTCTCTACTAAAATTAGAAAGAAATTAATTGGACAACTAAAAATATACAGAAAAAAAAAATTAACCGGGCATGGTGGTGCATGCCTGTAGTCCCAGCTACTCGGGAGGCTAAGGCAGAAGGATTGCTTGAGCCCAGGAGTTTGAGGTTGCTGTGAGCTAGGATGACGTCACGGCGCTCTAGCCCGGGCAACACAGTGAGACTCTGTCTCAAAAAAAAAAAAACAAACAAACAAACAAACAAAAACATTATATAAAAAAAGAAAGAAA
>CAUYSK010080099.1:0-23549 GCA_963575035.1 Avahi laniger | reverse complement strand
AGCTCACAGCAACCTCAAACTCCTGGGCTCAAGCGATCCTCCTGCCTCAGCCTCCCAGGTAGCTGGGACTACAGGCATGTGCCACCATGCCCGGCTAATTTTTTCTATTTTTAGTTGTTTGGCCAATTTCTTTCTATTTTTTTTTTTTAGTAGAGACGGGGTCTCACTCTTGCTCAGGCTGGTCTCGAACTCCTGAGCTCAAACGATCCGCCTGCCTTGGCCTCCCAGAGTGCTAGGATTACAGGCATGAGCCACCGCGCCCAGCCTGAAAATTGATTCTTACGGGATAAAAACATCTTATTCTTTTTATATATAAAACATGTACATACTGTACATAAAGGTATACATTAAAAAAAAAAAAAGGATCGGCGTGGTGGCACGCACCTGTAGTCCCAGCCACTCGGGAGGCTGAGGCAGGAGGATTTCTCGAGCCCAGGAGTTTGAGTTCAGCCTGGGCCACAGAGCAAGGCACTATCTCTA
Organism: Avahi laniger; assembly: GCA_963575035.1. Classification (NCBI taxonomy): domain Eukaryota; kingdom Metazoa; phylum Chordata; class Mammalia; order Primates; family Indriidae; genus Avahi; species Avahi laniger. The sequence continues at coordinate 23,069 of CAUYSK010080099.1, read as the reverse complement.
AAACTAAACAAATAAAACAACAAAAACAGATATACAATATCTCATGTATTAAAATTTCATGGCAGAGAGGAGAAAGCAATTAGAAAAAAATGTCTAAAAAGTCTTCTTAGTGGGCAACAATGAAAAAAAGGTTAACATTACAATGCAATAAGACAACATGAAGCCATAAAACAAATAAACTTCAGCTCTACCCAATACGCCGAAGAATCTAAGAAATATAATGTTGAGTGAAAGAAGCATGATGCTGAAAAATACATACAGTACAATCTCCCTTGGAGAAAATTCAAAAACAGTAAAAAACCAACTATAAAGTCTGAGTGCCCACATAGGTGATGAAAGTACAAACAAAAGCTAGGGCCTAATGGCCATAGAAGTCGAGACAGTGAGAGGAAACGGGGTATGATCAAGGTCACCTGGGAAGCTTCCAGGGTACTGGCCATGAGCTGTCTCCCTTCCTTGGCGGGTGGTTATGTGGGTGTGCACATTATAATGATTCATCACACTGCACATTTATGTATGCATGCCATTTTTCATAATTTTACAAAAGTTTTTTAAAAACGCAACCATAAAATGTCAACTTGCACATAATACAAAACCAGTTGTGATCCTAGGAACACATGGTGTTCAAACATAAGCACAAGACATTATGAGCCCCCAGAAAAGAGGAGGTTAGCCTGAGGGTAGCTGGAGAGATGGTTAAGGAGGTGTCCCCAGAGAGGCAGCCCGAGGCAGCTCTAGAAGGAAAGGCTCCGAGCTGGGGACGCAGAATGGGTAGAGGGTATTCCTGCAAGAGGCAGCTCGTTTGTGAAACCACCAGTAGCTCGATTTTGCCCGTGTGCAGAGTTGGAGAGTAGGAAAGGAACGGTGAGTGATGAAAACGAACTAAATGCCACCATCATTATCTGCACAGTCCTGCTGCCTCCCAGATGGTTTCGTGAGTGACTGTTCTCTCAGAGAGGATCCCTCTGGCAATACTTTCATGTTTTGGGGTCAAGAAGCAAAACATACTGTAGCAAGCATGCCCAGTACCAAGGTCTTCACTGGTCACGAAGGCATCCTGAAAGAGGAGGTATCTGCTGCTCACACAGACTAGAAAACTCCCATTGGTAAGTTAAGTTCCACAAAAGTTCCCCTTGAAATAATTTAGATTAATGCTAATAAAAGTTTTGCAAATACTGGCAAGGTTCTTTTTCCTCATTCTCTCCCCACCCTTTCTTTTTTAGAGACAGGGTCTCACTCTATCACTCAGACTGGCACGCAGTGGCACATTCATAGCTCACTGCAGCCTCGAACTCCTGGGCTCAGGTGAAGTGATCCTCCTGCCTCAGCCTCCCAAAGGACTACAGACAAGGACCACCATCCCTGGCTAATGTTTTTATTTTTTTGTAGAGATGGGGTCTCACTATGTTGCCCAGGCTGGTCACTTAAACTGGCCTCAAGTAATCCTCCCACCTCAGCCTCCCAAATGCTGGGATTATAGGAATGAGCCACTGTGCCCAGCCTCCCCTCTCTTAGTAAACGCTACTTAAATGGCTGTGTCTCCCTTTATCATTTGGCTGCCAAGAAGTTCAGAGCTAAATCTAAGGGTCAGCTCTAGCCACGAAGCAGGCCCAGAACCTCTGTGCCTCATGTCCTTTTCTGCCCATCCCCATTCCCCAATCCAACCTCGGTTTTCTTCCCTATGATCTCACTTTTTCAAGTCGTATTTATCCCTTATCATCATTATATCACTACCCTAACATAAACAGGCTTATAAAAAAATGCATACACATAATTTGGTTAGGTTTTGAGATAAAGGAAAGCACACTTGCAAGGCACCTTAAAGTGGTGGCTGTGGGTGCAGGAGGCTGAGGCCCAACTGTCCACATGCAAATCGGGGCTCTGCCACGCCCACCTGTGGGACTCCACCTGTAAAGTGTCCCTACCTCGCTGGGTTATTATGGGGAGTAACTGAGTCAATACATGACTAGAGAGCTCTGCACAGTACCCGGCATCTGGTAGGTAAGCAACTAAGCTAGCAACTAAGCTCTACTCAAGTTATATGTTATTGCCAATTAGGGAAGAAAAAGAGGTTTGTGAAAGCTAGGGGTGGGGGTGGGGGAAACACACAAACAGAAAAGGGCTTGAAAGACCACAGAAAAAGTCACAGTGAGGTTCAGAGGAACATTGCATTTTCCAAAGCAGGAGTCAGCAAACTTTTTCAGTAAAGGGTCAGAGAATAAATATTTAGGCTTTGCAGCCATAAGGGTTTCTGTCTCCACTATTCCCCTCTGCCATCGTAGTGCAAAAGCAGCCAGAGTCGATATATAAACGAATAGTGTGGCTATTCCAATATACCTTTATTTACAAAAACAGGTGGAGGGTGGCCACCGTTTATAGGTCTTTTCTAGAGCAACTATCTGCATCCTATAAGCTCCTTAAGCTCCACAGAATTTTAAAGTTGTTGATCTTGCAAACACAGGCATAAGCAGCCTCATTACCTCATGATGACTATTCCACTAATTGGATGAAGTACAGTTGTGGGTGGCTCCTAATTGGTTTCACCTTGTGGGTGCTTGAGGCTTTACCCATGTTAGGTGCAAGCTGAGATAAACCTCCACATATGCAAACCACCACAGGTGACACTGGCCCCGCTGATCCCTCCAGAAGATAAACACTTGCAGATCTCGCTGAATCATAAGGATGAATGAAGGTCAGTCTGCATCTCTAAGACAATGGTGCTGAGGGCCCAGACTGTCCTCAGGCAGGAGCTGGAGCCTTCTGGTCTGACTCATTTTTGCCCTGGCTGCACACCCAGAGCTCTTCCGTGGCCTCCTCAAACTCTCTGGGCACCCAGAGAGAACACCACCATGAATTGAGAAAAGCCATAATTTTCTATCCCTCGACATGAATTAAGGCAGAGATAGAAATCAGCTTTTATAGATATGTTTACACATAGAAACAGTGCCTACAAATCCCCTAGTTTTTTCTTATCCAGCCCATCCTCTATTCAATCCCAGCCCCATTTGTGGGCGTGTGACACGCAGGCATGTGGGGAGCCAGAGAGACCAGAGATGCCGCAGGTCAGGGATGCAACAAGGTAAGCCACCCATGTGCTTTCCCAAAGCAGCCACCAACTCAGGGTTCTGGGAGTCCGACAGAAGCCGACTGGGACGGCTTCAGGACAGCGGGAGCTTGCCTGTGAGCTGCGCCTCAAAAGACAAGTAGGGCAACCGTGAACGATGATGCACAAAGAATTTTTACTGATATGAAAAAATGCTTACGACATAAGAATGAAGTGAAAAAAGCCACACAGAAAATAGGTCACGCAGAATAAACTTACTCTGTAAAAAGGAAGGAAAAAAAAAGCCTAGAAAAATATTCAACGAAACTCCCAAAATGTGAAGAGCTCTGCTTCTGGCTCTTAAGGTTTGAATGACAATTACATTTTTTCTGCTTTCTTGTTTTTATGTTTTATTTAGTAAACAAGAGGCAAAAATGATGAGGTGGGATGCAAGCAGGTGGAGTGGGAGGGAGAGAAAAGGAAAAGGAGGAGGAGGGGGGAGGAGGGGGAGGAGGAGGGCAGAGTCACCTGGCAGGATCCACAGTCAAGTTGAAGTCACCTGAAGTTGCCAGGGATGAACATGAGAAGAAAGGTCTCCAAGACAGTTGACTTCACCATCTCTGCAGACTGAATATTTGATTACATTTTTTGTGGCATTTCCATAACCAAAAGGTGCAGAGAAGTTGTGAGCAGAAATTGAAAGTGATTCAAGAGAAGCAGAGACTGAAAAAAGAGGCCAGCTAAGAAGAGAGCTCGCACCTGCGATCAGAAGGAAGGAAGAAGACACAGGCATGCAGAGCAGAGGTGCAGCCAAGTTTCACACTCGGTATCTTCATACAAGAAAATGTGGCCCCTGTCAGCTCATCCAGCACAGACTCAGGACAGGTAAAAGACGAAGGGCTTTGAGGGGCTACTTGCACATCCCTCTGTGAGCAGCAACCCGGCCTCTCTCAAGAAGACACCTCCTCCCACCGTGCAGCCTCAGAAGGGACACCCCGCTGGCTCAGGCCTCTCAGCGCCTCAGTCCCCCGGCAGCTGAGGGGCGAAGGAGGGGCCGTGACCCCCCCTACAACCTGTCCCTAGTCTATTCACAAGAAGGAAACCGGGCCCAAGGGAGTGCCACGCTGCATCCCCGGGAAGCGCCAGAACGCTGCCAGTTTCACGTAACTTTATTCCTTTCGGTAAGAGCAGCCTTGGTAAATGTCCAACGAACACGGTCTTATGTGTTACCTCGGTAATTTTACAAACACCAAACACCCCGATTTTTCACATGGAATATATGTGGAAAACATGATGTAGCCCACAGGGTATCAGTCTTTGCAGAACCAAGAACACATGGAGGAAGGAGAGCGGGGCAGGAAGTGGGAGAGAACACTTAATGGCCCCAACCCACCACATCCTTTCCCACTCCGGGGCTGACTGACTGCCCAGGCAGCGCAGGTACCAAAGCGCTTCCGTCCGCGCTGCCTCCCCGCAGCCAGAGGCAGCATCCCAGGAGAGACAGAGACAGACTCTGGGATCAGCAGAACCAGGGTGCAGTCTTGATTCCGCCACCTGCCAGCTAGCTGCCCTTGGCCCAGTCACCTAGCTTTTTCAAACTTCATTTAAAAGAGAGGGTGTCTGGAAGAATTGAATAGCATTTGTAGGGAGCAGGCCCAGAACCCGACACACGGCAGGCACGCAAAAACGGTAATGCCTTCCCCAAATGCACGTTGTGGCATCTCCTCTTACAGAAACAGACCTGGGAGGCTCCCGTCTGCAGCACTCCTATCACTCATACAGTGTAGATGGAAATGGCCCTCCCTCTGCCTGCCCGTGCTCAACTCCACGCCTACCTGCACGGTTATAATCGGCCCTCCGTTCTGATAAAGGAGAGGCTTCATTTTGGGCAGAATAACTCCCAACCACTTGTCCACAGCTGCAAGGTAATCTGGAAAACAAGAGAGGTTTAACGCCATCACAAACCTTTTAGTACAAAGAGACACCAACCCAACCGTGTCACCCTGGGACCGGCAGCAGAGAGCAGGATCTATGGACTCAACAGATACCTTCTGAAGTGGGGCAGCTACACAGGACAGAGGTCTGATAAAAGTTGTCCTGCAAAGTAGCTGTCTCCTCAACTGAGCCAGTATGCGGGCAAGGACCGGTACGCCTGGTATCTGTCTGCTATGGTTTGAATATCTGTCCCCTCCAAAACTCATGCTGAGACTTAATCCCTAATGAGGCAGTGCTGAGAGGCAGGGCCTGTACGAGGTGATTGGGTCATGAGAGCTGAGTAGATTAATCCACTCACGGTTAATGGATCAGTGGGTTATCACGGGAATGGGACTGGGGGCTTTGTAAGAAGAGGAAGGGAGACCTGAGCCCCCTCATGATGTGATACCCTGTGCCAGCCCGGGACTCTGCAGAGAGTCCCCACCAGCAAGGAGGCTCCCATCAGATGCGACCCCTTAACCGTGGACTTCTCAGCCTCTGTAACTGTAAGAATTAAGTTCCTTTTCTTTATAAATTACCCAGTTTCAGGCATTCTGTTATAAGCCATTGTCCTCGCCACAGGACACAAAGCCTGGAGGCATCCAAGCGATGTTTGCTGAACGAAGAAAAGACTGAATAGCATGTCCTTCCATCAGTCTCAGTAGGGCTTTTTTCTTTTTAAAATTAAATTCTAACAAATTATATATTTACATTGTCAAATGGGAATAATAAAAATACATGTTACGACAAGCTGCCATAAGGATTAAATGAGATAATACATGTGAAAACACTAATAATATACTAAGAGTATGAGAGGTGAGGGTAACAGAGTAAGAAGGAAATATAGGTGTAATACACTTGCCTTTTATACAGGACACTTAATGTTAGCTGCTGCTACAATCATCCTCACTGCCATCACCACCTCTACCCCCACTGCCATCCCCAAGAAATTGACGTCTTCAGAAGACAGAAATGCAGGTAAACGGGACCTTGTGACTGATTAGAGTTTACTAGCTAAAATCATCTCTAGTGATTTTAAAAGACAAGGAAAAAAACTGTCATTCACATATCACTCTGTAAAAGTAGACAAAGAAATGGAAGGCACTGCAGCTACCAAGCAATCCGGTGACACCCTCCCGGACACTGTCTGCCATTTCGATTAGCTGGGCGCTGGCGGGCTGTGTGATGCACGAAGTATGCAGGAAGAGAACGCACTGAAGTCAGCTGGTCACCCACAGACAGGGCTCAATGCCAATTCGAAGAGCTACCAGTTTATCAGCAAGATCTGGTCAAGGAGTTTAAGAAAACCTTATTTCCTATTGGTTTAATGCCTGGTGTTATGCAGTGGACGGTGATTAACACTCAGACTTTCACTAAACTTTCAGAAGTATTTGTACGGAAGTACTCCAACCTTCAAAATACCTGACTGTCTTCGTATAAATTGTCCACGCTTTTGTAAATTCTCTCAAGACATCTGTAACAACTTACCTGGGTCAGAGGAGCGAAGAATAATAGATTCTTTCTCTAATAGCCAAGCAGGTAATCCTCCCTAGGACAGGCGGAAAACAGGCCATTATAATGTCGATGTCATGAAAGGAGCTCAAGGGAGACAGAAATGACTATTAGCAGTGATGGAAAAGACGGAAATCTTCGGGGAAAAGGGGTATTTGGGCCGGGCTTTCACGTTAGTAACTTTCAGAGAAATTAGAAATTGTAATGTAGTAAAACTAGATCATTGTGCATGAATGCAATGTTTCGAGAAGCTTTTTATGTAGATTATTCCACTTAATTTCACAACTCCCCTGTGAGGTAGACAGAGCAGACACCATTAAATGTTTTTTACAGATGAGGAAACAACTATGTGGTGACCACCAGGAGGAGAGTACCTGTTCCCCTCTGCCTGGGCACCTTCCTCAGGTAGCAGACACCTGTGCTGGGGACAGTCACAGGCTCTATGTTATCTGGAATTAGAGTCTTCTTTAAATTGTTTTAATTCGCTTCGCCCCAGAGCCCCTGCCCGCCAGCCCAACCCGTTCACGCTCACCAGGCAGGCAGAGGCCCGTCTAGCCACACTCACCATGTCCCACTCCGCACAGATGTAGGGCCCAGGCCTCAGGATAACCAGCAGGCCCAGTTCGTGAGCCAGCTGAATAAAGTATTCCACATCACGGTCCTCAGCAAACTGGTAGTTCCCCGGCTGGGGCTCGTGAAAGTTCCAGGGCACATACCTGCAAGATACCCACAGCTCCTCTGTGGACACTGGGCAAAGTCAAGTAGAGGGGGTGAAAGAACAGGCCTTCCTAGGACTGTTGCTAACACACGGATAAGAGGGAGAAGAAGAGTGGGAAGAGGCTTGCTAAGAAAAATTATCCAGAACTTGGAAATAAGGCAAAAGGGTGATTGCATTTCCTTTCCATGTTATATTGGAGGATTGTCCAACAAGCTCACCCAAGGCTTCTTTCATTCCCTGGGGGAAGTATGTTGACTGACTTACTATTTACTATTCATTGGGGGAAAGACTGTAAAATTACAGATTAATTTGTAGATTTTCACCTGGTAGAGGTACAAATGATTATTTTTATATAAAGAAGACAACCCCAAAAGTCACTTTCCTTTTTCTTTTTTTTGGAGACAGAGTCTCACTCTGTCACCCTGGGGAGAGTGCAGTGGCATCATCGTAGCTCACTGTAACCTCAAATTCCTGGGCTCAAGTGATCCACCTGCCTCAGCCTCCCAAGTAGCTGGGACTACGGGTATGTGCCACCATGCTTGGCTAATTTTTTTTTTTAGTAGAGACAAGGTGTTGCTCTTCCTCTTGCTCAGGCTAGTCTCGAACTCCTGAACTCAAGCGATCCTCCCACCTTGGCCTTCCAGAGTGCTAGGATTACAAGTATGCACCACCATGCCCGGCCCAAAAGTTACTCTTTCATACATTCCTTTTTATGATATTGACCAGTTTTTTGTGGTTTTTTTTAGAGAGAGGGTCTCACTCCGTCACCCAAGGTGTGGTGGCATGACCATAGCTCACAGGAACCTTGAACTCCAGGGCTCAAGGGATCCTCCCACCTCAGCCTCTGGAGTAGCTAGGGCTACAGGCAAACACGACCAAGTCTGGATAATTTTTAAAATTTTTTTTGTAGTGACTGGGTCTCACTATGTTGCTCAGGCTGGTCTCCAACTCCTAGCCTCAAGTGATCCTCCTGGCCCAGCCTCCCAAAGTTCTGGGACTACAGGCATGAGCCACTGTGCCCAGCCCACTTTAACCTCTAATGACAGATTTATTTCAGCATGCCTTTCCTGGCTGACTATAAACCTTCCTTCCTCAAATTCCCCTTTGAATTAGCTATACTGTTTGGCTAGTTTCCTCGGTAATGAGTTAAATAAATTTTTGACACATGTTCACTATATATGCGTTTGTAAGTCATGTTTTTAGCTTTTTATAATTATGCTTTGTATAAATAATTGGACTGAATCCCTCTGTGGAAAATAAGGGTAAATTACTCAAAATTCCAGATCTCCTACATGAATTTCTGAACTGTCTGAAGAACCACAGACCCACAGGACATACAGACCTTCCCCTTTGGCAGCCTCTGCAGAAGAGGCCTTGTCATAAATTTTCACAGTAGCTATGCAAGCTAATCAAACTGGTGGGGACAGTTTAAAAAGAGAAATATATATCAATGGTGCCACATTAACTTGAAAGTTTATCAAAACAACCTTTACAGAAACTGTGTGACATGACAGGAAAAAAACCTCAACACAGTATAAACTTTTAAAAAAGCAAAAAAAAAAAAAAACCACCCCGAAAAACAGAATTACATGAACACTAATTCCTATTATATAAAAATTATACATGCCTGTGCAAGGCTTAGGAAAAATGAAAATATCTTGCTAAAGTAGTAAGAGGTAGCCTTATTTTTTGAAAAATAATTTTTAATAAAAGTAGAAAAACCTCCAACTCCTCTGTCCTTCTGACAGATGACTTTTGTCAGGAATAGCATGGCAGAAGGGAAAATGACAAAACCTCCTGCCTACAGCATGGGATACCACTTGATATGAGAAGCCACTCTTCCCATCACAAGTATTTCTTTGAAGACCCCAGCTTGTGTCCTTTTTCATGATCCCATGATTTCCGGGTCCCCTGGAGCTCAGTGTCAAACTACAACAGGTAAACTCAGGCTCACTCTGCCAGTGGCCTTGGCACCAGAATCCTGAGTGGGATTCTCCCTGTCTGTCTGTCTCAGGAAGCTGCCTCACCCGTGGTCTTTAAACAGCTATCGGCAATCCACATCAGCACTGCAGAAAGCAGAGCGGCCAACCTCTCCAGCTTTCTTCCCAGGTACTTTACAAGAAGAGCAGAAGAGATGAAGAGAGATAGCTATTGAGGTAACTTTACACCCTGAGGTTGTATAATTACCCCACCAGAACCACAAAGATAAATTGGGTTTTAGAAATCTACCTAAAGTCTAAAGCCATGTCACCCTGAATGTGCCAATCTTGTGTAATCTCAAAAGCTAAGCAAGGTCAGGCTTGGTTGGCACGTGCATGGGAAGAATCTACCTAAGGACAAGCCTTATTCCCTTGCTGGGACTTGGAAAACAATACCCCAAAGGGTGGCACCTTGGTGAGCTGAGTGCTGTGCACTAAAGGAGATTAGAAGGCCTCCGAAGCAAAGTTTCTGTCGCAGACCTTCTCTTGCCCTTCTGACCCCCATCCCCTTTTCTCCCCCAAAGCAAGTCACAGAAACCAGAATTCTCCTTCCCCAAGGCAGGAATCTAGAACCCCTCTCCCCTAAAGCAAGCCATAAAACCTAGAAAAATCACTGTCTCCCTTCTTCCTTGGAGACCCTCATTCCAGAGGGGTCTTTGCTATACCCAGGAGGAAGGATGGCTGCTGTCTAGAGAGGCCAAGAAGAGTGTCAACAGACAGGCCTTGCTGGGTTTCCCCACCAGTCTATTACCATGAACTCACACCCTTTGGTCCAATCGCATTTTTAAGGGCTACCTATTCTTCACCGAACCTAAGCACAAAAACAGACAGTTTTCCCTGGGTCTTTGGGTCTTCATTTCTAAAGGCTCTTGTATCATGTAAACTTTGATTAAATAAATTTGTTATGCTTTTCTCTTGTTAATCTTTCTTGTTATAGGAGTGTCGGCTGTGACCCTTATGATGGGTGACAGAAAGTATCACATCTGTCTACCTCTGCGTCCTGGGAGCTGAGAGCAGCTACGGCCATCTATGGCCACACCTTATGCTACAGCTGCCTACGTGCCTTATGTCCAAATCCTAGCTGGGCCTGATCAGAGATATGAGCTTGGGCAAACTTCACTTTTATCAGCTACAAACGGGAACAGAAATACCTACCTCAGAGAAATGGAATCGTTCGTGTAAAGTGCCCTGGACCCGGTAAGTGCTCAATGATTGCTACTTCCCTTTGCCTTTTCTCCCCCTCTGGTCTTTTTAAGCTGATATATATTTATCTTATGACTTCTGCTGGCAAAATTCAAGACTGGAAGCAGTGGTTATCCAAAGAAGGGCCAGTCCGACTCACGACACGCCCTTCCCAGAACGCCACACTGGAGTAGCTCCCATTTCTGAGCAATGTGATAGCTGCACTGAGAACGCAGCTGTGCCTCTCTCTAGCATAGGTGTCCAGGCCCAGGTGAGAGCCACACGCCCTCTTACTCACGTCTGGATGGCGTTCAGCCCAGCCATCTTCATCTTCAGCAGCCGATCCTTCCAGTAGAAGCGGGGCACGCGGGAGTAGTGAATACTTCCTGAGATGTAGCGAAACGGCTGGCCATCCTTGAGGAAGCGGTCCCGGTTGTAGTCAATCTCGAATGTCTTCCAGGAGGCATTCTACGGAGCAAGCATGGGACACGTGAGAACTTCTACCTTCTGTATTTCAGAAGCAGACCCTGGACAGTGGCAGGTGACTTCCTACCTATTTAATCTGCATAACGTGCTGATGGAGTTAATGCTTGGTTCCTGGGCTACCAAACAAAACACTGCTAAGCCAGGTCCACCATGCGCACTCAGGTAACAGAAATCATCAAGGAGGATTCACATACAGGATTCCATAGGGCTTAGTTTCCAGAGGCCAGCACCAATCTGATAATCAGTGGCTGAGATTACATTCCGGTGTACCGTTCGTGCTTGGGTCTTGAACACACACACACACACACACACACACACACACAGCGGTGGTTGTGACCTGCATGAGCACTGGATGTGCCTCAACAGTAATGTCACTGGGTTCACCAAGACCCTTTAATTAAACTCTAAGTGGCCAGGAGTGGTGGCTCACGCCTGTAATCCTAGCACTCTGGGAGGCCCAGGCGGAAGGATCACTTGAAGCCAGGAGTTCGAGAACAGCCTGCAATAGCAAGACACCATCTCTACAAAAAAATTTAAAAATTAGCTGGCCGTGGTGGCATGTGTCTGTAGTCCCAGCTACTCAGGAGGCTGAGGCAGGAGGATCACCTGAGCCCAGGAGTTTTGAGGTTGTAGGGAGCTATGATGATGCCACTGTACTGTAGCCTGGGCCACAGAGTGAGACTCTATCTCGAAAGGAAAGGAAGGAAGGAAGAAAGGAAGGAAGGAAGGAAAGAGAGAGAAAGAAAGGAAAAGAAAGGAAGAAAGAAAAGAAAAGGAAAGAAAGGAAGGAAGGAAGGAAATTCAAAGTGTACAATTCAGGGCAAAAAGCAACAAATTAAAAGTCCGAAGCCCTGAAGCACCATCCTAGGTGTTGTTCTGAGTCCCAGAGTGACCTGGGCAAGTTCCCATCTCTAACACTCCTCTCCTCAGCTATAACTATCCAAGTATTGTACTAAAGGAACCTTAAAACAGTATTTTTCAAATTGTGGGCTGAGACTAGATTTGTGAGTAATAACTCAATTTGGGTCATGATAGGCATCTTTTTTAATTTTTTTAATTTTTATATATATATATATATTTTTTAGACGGAGTCTCGCTCTGTTGCCCCAGCTAGAGTGCAGTGGTGTCATCATAGCTCATAGCAACCTCAAGTTCCTGGGCTCAAGCAATCTTTCTGACTCAGCCTCCGGAGTAGCTGGGACTATAGGCGTGCACCACCATGCCCACCTAATTTTTTGTATTTTCAGTAGAGACGGGGTTTTTGGCTTGCTCAGGCTGGTCTTGAACTCCTGAGCTCAAGCGATCCTCCAGCCTTGGCCTCCCAGAGTGCTAGGGTTACGTGAGCCACTGCACCTGGCCAGGCATCTTTTTTTAAATGAAAGAATAGAAAATATCAGAGTATACTGTATGAAGTATTACTTTATGAAACTTTTGTTATATATACACATGTAGAGTTGCATATGTATGTATGTCTCTACTGGGTTGCAATGCATTTCTATCAGTCAAATAAAATTTTAAGAAACACTGTTTGAGAGTCACTTCAGAGCTAAAGTGACATGATTTGAAAGGGAAGACCTCAAAGGGGAGCCAACTATTAGACAGAGTGGAACACTGCCCTCTGGTGGACAAAAAAGGAAGCAACAGGCCACAGGTGCCAACAGGACTAGGGTTACAAGAAACCGTCTATTTAATAATTAGTGTCCTGCATTATTGGTAAGATTCCTTGTGCATCTTTAGGCTTTCAAAGGTCACAATACTAGCTTTAGTCACAGCAGCATCACAGTTCATGGTAGCTTTGGAGGTTACCACTGAAGTCATATCCGCAAACAATTGTGAGAGCATGCAGCCTAGATCACACGTGGCCTGAAATCCATCTGGGGAGTGGAAGTTAAGCAACTCAGAACAGAATGCATAAGGGTAAATGAGAGCTTTATTGTGTGTGGGTTACATCTCAAAAAGCTAACCCAAACAAACACATAAATAATTTAAGAATCATTTTTCTAAAAGGCTAGTGTCAATTTAGTATCATTTTATTTTTCTAGTGAATAAGGCTTCAATTTCCATTCAAAGGCAAGAAACTCACAAAAACAAAAAAATTATTTCTTACACAAGGTGTCCCAACAGATGATTTTGAAAATATCCTCATAGCATGTATTTGACTAAGTGTCAAATAAGGGTTCCCCACAAGTTCCAAGAGTTCATAGGTGGCCATGAGATGGGACAGGTAGAAAGGAAGCAGAGCAACTTCAGGCAGGACTGCGGAAAGGGCAGGGCTGTTTGAACTCCACTCGTCTAGGGCAAGGAGTTCAGAGGAGCAGGAGACAAAGCTGGCGAGAAATCACGGTGGCAGACAACGGAATCTGGCCTTTGTCTCGCACATAGTGGGGCACCATCTCTGTCCCCAGTCAACCTCAGAGTCCAGCCCAAATATCTCCCTTCCACCCATCTACAAACATTACCAAGCACCTACTATGTGCTGGGTAATCCCAGAGGGGAAGCACACAGATGCGGCTACAACCCACATGAAGCTTCGTCTAGCCTGGAAGAAACCCAGGGGCTACCACTGTGAGGGGCCTAGGTGGGGAAGCAGGTGTTAGAGCAGGAAGCTGCAGTAGAAATAAATGGCAGGAACCCAGGCCTGGGGGCGAGGACAAGTTTCCCACAGAAAGAAACACCCCAAACTGCTTCTCAAGCTTGGCCACTCATCAGAATCACCTCTGCAAGCTTTTAAAAAGAGCAAAGTTGGGCCTTGCCCCCGGACATTCGGGTTTTAATCGGTCTTTGGAGGAACCCAGGCACTGGTATTTCTTAAAGCTGCCCAGGTGCTGTAAGGTGCAGCCAGGGTTGGGAACTGCTGGCCTCAGCGAAGGCCTAGGACGAGGAGGAGTTAGCCCAGGGGGAAGGCGACCGATGGAGAAAACCGCGTGTGAGCCAGGGAGGGAGAGGGCAGGAGGCAGCACAGAAGCAGCCACAGAGCCTCGAGTCAGATAAAGCGTGGCAGCTGCTGAGCCAGAGGAGGCGGCAGGGGCCAGAACGAATGAGCCCTCAAGTTCAGGTTCAAGGGCTTGGACTTTATGCCGAGAGCCGTGGAGAACCACTGAAATGAAAGAATGGTAGGATCAGATTATGTTTTCCAATGCTCAGAAATCGGGCCTTTTCCTGAGGGGCAAAAAGGGCAGCAGCGACGTGGGCCATGGTGGTGACGGTCAGGCCGGCAGTGGGCCAGAGGAAGACCCACAGGACTGGTGGCCCGTTAGATGCGGGGCGCCGGGGCTAACCTGAAGAGGCTTCTGCTAGCTTCACAGGGAAAATCTGAGCATCAAAAAGAGGGAGTGAGAAAGACTTAAAAGACATATCAAACAAAAAACCACTACTACATGGGTAGTAGCAACCATGAGTTCATGATACACAGAAGAAAAAATTCATCGGTTACCCCTGGAGACTGCTACAGTACCGACTCATTACTCTGAAAAGTGACAAAGACAGAGACAGAGCCAAGCAGTTTACTTCCCCTCCACATAAAAACTGTATTTCAGGGTAACCAAAAAGTGGACAATAGAAAATTCTTCACAGGATCCCAGCTAATAAATGCAGAGGAATAACAGAATCCGAAAAACATCCTTTTCTAATACTTAGTGAAATAGATTTAAGCTATAATCATCAATAGATGCTAAAACCATTAGCAAGATTGATGGAAATTTTATAAAGAAGGATGGGCAGATTCCATGTGATCCCTCTGCTCTATTTCAGCCTTTGTAGAGGAGGAACAACCAGACATTCTCTCTCATGTTGTGATTCAAATACAGTCCCACAAGGAAGTGGTCCTCATTATTGAACCTAAATCACAATTAAATCTGAATTTAACAATACCAAAGCAGCAATAAGCCAGCTCCAAAATGTGGGACATTCTAAAAGTTCAATGATCCAGGTCAGTTGTTCCAACAAATCAATGGTATTAAAAGAAAGGGAGGGGCCAGGCACAGTGGCTCACGCCTGTAATCCTAGCTCTCTGGGAGGCCAAGGTGGGTAGATAGCTCGAGGTCAGGAGTTCAAGATCAGCCTGAGCAAGAGCAAGACCCCGTCTCTACTAAAAATAGAAAGAAATTAGCTGGACAACTAAAAATACATAGAAAAAATTAGCCAGGCATGGTGGCTCATGTCTGTAGTCCCAGCTACTCGGGAGGCTGAGGCAGTAGGATCGCTTGAGCCCAGGAGTTTGAGATTGCTGTGAGCTAGGCTGACGCCATGGCACTCTAGCCTGGGCAACAGAGTCAAATTCTGTCTCAAATAAATAAATAAATAAAAGGGAATATTCTTAGAAAATGAAAGAGAACTTAAGTGGAATAACGAACTAATGCAATATGTAAACCTAGTTTGGATTCCGATTCTAACAAACTGTAAAAACACACTGAGATAGGAAAAATTTGAACATAGATCGGGCATTAGATAGTATTAAAAGAATTACTGTCAATTCCATTTGATACAACAATTGCATAGTGATTATACAAAAGAAAAAAAATGTCCTCATCAGTTAGTGACAGATACAGAAACCTTTATAGGGGGAAGGACATGATGTCTGAGATTTGCCTTGAAATATTAGAGACCAAAAAGAAAAAGAGCAAACAAAAAAGGTAGATGGCATGTATAGCAAAATGGATCTCTGTTGAAGTTAGGAGGTGGGAACATGTGTATTCTGTCTGTACTTTTGGAAAGTTCCATAATAAAAAGTTTTTAAAAAATGCATTTACCTCCCCCCACAATTTCCTCCATGATGTATTTACAAAATACATTTTTAAAAACTGCGACACTGTTTAAACCAAATTGCACTTCAAAATAATAAGTCTTATCACAGGAGAAAAAAATATGTTCACAAAGACTTATAAAAAATGTTCATAGCTTTATTCCTAATAGAACTGGAAAAAACCCAATTGTCTATAAACAAGAAAATGGATAAACTATGGTCCATTCATATGATAGACTACAACTCAGCAATAAAAAAGGACAAACTGCTAATAACATGGATAAATCCCAAATGCTGATTGAAAGAAGCCTTATACAAAAAGGTTTACACTGTATGAACCTATTTATGTGAAGTTCTAGAAAAGGCAACCTAATCTATGGTAGGGGGTTGAAATCAGAATACTTGTTAATAGCGGGAAACTGGGGGCAGGTACTACCTGGGAAGGACACAAGGGAACTTTCCGGGGTACGGTTTTGGATTATGCAGGTGTAGGCATTTGTTAAATGGTACACTTAACATCATATGGTACATCATCATATGGTACACTTAACATATGTGCATTTCATTGTATGTGAATTTTACCTTGGGAGAAAATAGTCAATAAACAAATATTGACTTTTAGCTAATGATAGGCATGGTGAATTTTTTTTTGAGGGGGACGGTTGGCACTGATGTCTGAAACTTACTTTGACATGCATCCAAAATATCACATGGATTGACAGATGACTGAGAGGAATATCTTTTTGTTTTCTTTTTGAGACAGGGTCTCAGCCTCTCGAGTAGCTGAGACTACAGGAACACACCACCACACTTGGCTTTTCAACTCTGTCTGAAAATTTTTCCTAGTAAAATGTTGATACAAATAAAAAAGTACACTAATAAAATAAAATAAATCACGGCTAATATGGCATGTGCACTGCATATGCATACATGTATATACGCACAGACATCCATGATGAAATATTATGCAGCTCCTGAAAGTAATGAGGTACTCTGCTTTTGCCACTGTGGGAAGATCTTTGACACACATAGGGTGAGAAGAAAAGGTAGAGAATTGTTTTCTATTTTTATTTATTTATTTATTTAGAGACAGGGTCTCCTCACTCTGTCACCTGAGCACAGTGTATCATCACAGCTCACTGCAACCTCAAACTCCTGGGCTCAAGCGGTCCTCCTGCCTCAGCCTCCTGAGTAGCTGGGACTACAGGCATGTGCCACCATGCCTGGCTAATTCTTTAATTTTTGTAGAGATGGGGTCTATACTGTGTTGCCCAGGCTGGTGTTGAACTCCTGGCCTCAAGCAATCCTCCTGCCTTGGCCTCTAATGCTAAGATTGCAGGCACTGAACTTGATTTTTAAAACATACCTTCATCAGCTGCAGCAGCTCTGTGGATAATCTTGTGCGAGCTCAGTGTGCTTTGTGCTGACAGTGTCTCAACCCACACTCACACCTCACGTCTTTTTGCCTTCAGGCCACGTACCAGAGGAACCAG
Source organism: Avahi laniger (assembly GCA_963575035.1). Classification (NCBI taxonomy): domain Eukaryota; kingdom Metazoa; phylum Chordata; class Mammalia; order Primates; family Indriidae; genus Avahi; species Avahi laniger. The sequence goes on along the minus strand of CAUYSK010080099.1, from coordinate 5,941 downwards.
GGGAACCTGGCTCGGCCCAGGAGCCCAGGAGTGCTGGGAAGTCCATGCCCCTGGGGGCAACCCTCAACCAACGGAGGACAGAAAGGGTGGATAACTGCACTCTCTTGTCTTTTAGGCAGACAATTCTGTGCACTTTTCAGGTGGTCTTGGCAGAATCATTCCTCTGTTGCCCAGAGTGATAACCATGATACACATTCTTATATAGATAGGTTGTTCCTTCTGTCCCTTGGCCCTGTGCTCTTGGATCACTTCTCAAACCATCTGCACCCAATGTTCTGCTTCCAGAGGAACGCAAATTAAGACAATTGGTACGAGCAGTGGCCTAAACAGCAGATCTTTAGGATATGAGTCTGTATCCAGATTTCTCATATATGTCAAACAGCGACAAGAACCCTATGGCTGGTGCTAAGTGGGGTGGTGCTACCCCAAATACAAATACTATGGCCCTCAGTTGTGCTGGACTGGGAGGAGGTCAGGTAGAAGAGGAGTTGGCATCTGCACCAGCTCAACCCCTGGAATGGGGCAGAGGTGGGGGGTTACTAGTAATTGTAAGGAGTGTGAGGTTGGCTGGCTTTTGTTAAGGGATTTGGAAGCTTTGAAGAAAGAGATCAACAGGACCGGGTCAGCTATCCACTCAGGGCATTCTGTGACTGCCAAAGGCTTCTGTGGCAATGTTTAAAGAGACTCTTACCTCCTGCCAGAAAAGTAAAGCCCAGGACTTGAGCATGGGGTCCCTCGGAGTGGATCTTAAGGGGGCAGGATATAAGGCTGAGTAGGGGGACATTGCTGGTGTGGCGTACTCTCCCATAACTTGTGCACTGCCTTGGTAAAAGCATCTGAACCCAGTCCCTTCGCTGTTGGGATGGCTCCATGGAACACGGACACGAGACTGGCCTACAGGAAATGAGGCAAAGATGCCAGGAGTGCCTTGGCATCCTGAGGTAGGTAAGGGACGGCTCAAAGAAGTGGGAATGTGAAAATGGCAACCAGAGACCCTATCTATGTTCCCCAGGAGCACCCCGAAAACTATCCCTTTGGTAAGGAATGCACTAGTGAGAGGGCCAAGGCATCCTTGAGATGCCCAGTGGGGCTGTCCTGTGTAGGCAAGGGACAACAGCAGAAGGTGATGCCAAGGCACTGGGCTCCTAAGTGTCACTGGGGATGATGAGATTCTGGCATAACCAAGGTGGGACCACTTAACTGTCAGAAGCAAGTGGACACCATTACCACAACGACCAGCAAGGACGGAGTAGCAACCAGGGTGTGCTGATCAGTAGTGACCTCAAGCGATGGCTCATAAACCACAGCACCCCTACAGGGGGATACGGCTGGGCAATCAGCAAGGGTGCTGCTCAACGGGTTTAACACGAAAATAATCAAGAGTTCATGAGCAAAAGGCTGATGTCAGCCACTGCAATGCAAAACTGCAGTTCATCCAGTTCCCAGCTTTGAGCCAGTTCCCTGACATACGGCCATCAGTCACACATGGATTGAAGAGAGGCTGGATGGATCCCCTTGAGGAAGGACCCTGCAGTGCCACCCCAAGTACATACGGTAAATATTTCATTCTTCCCCAAAGGGACTTACGGTACTGGTGTCCTAAGGAAAGGGGCACCCCCAGACCTTCTGAGGACTGTTGACTACAGTCTAAACAGACGGTGATACTGGGGTACTGATGTGCCATCATCACTCTTAGGGAGGCGGGGATAAAGGGTGCCTTGACCCAAGGCCTCTTGCGGTGGGCCCAGCGAGACAGAGGACCCATCATATGATCGTTGCCTGGTCTGGCAGGCAAGTTGGGATGGCTTCACTTAACAGCCAGCAGAACCCTCATCATGAGGAAAAGCCATCAAGTAGAAGTTCTGGAACTGCCCACGCCCACTGGAGATAAATCTGAAGCAAGACCATAACCCTCCTGGCATTGTATTAATAGATATTAGTGCCCCTTAAAGGTCATTTCTATTAATCTCCCACTCAAATCACCTGTGAGCCTGTGCACAAAACCAGATGGTGGGCTACTTAATTAACCACGCAGTGGCTTCCACGGCTGCTGTTTCGCAGCTGTGGGATGAGTGCTGGGACAGAGCGACACAGCCTCCAGCACTTGGCTTGCAGCTAATGTTCTAATCCTTTCAAACTCTATCAGTAAGAAAGATCAAAAGCAGTTTGTCTGAGTAGGCAGGGCAGCGGGTACACTCTGCCTCTGGCCTGGGCTACATCCACTGCCCTGATCTGCATCACATGAAAGACCTTGACTGTCAGGACGTTCATGGACTGTCATGCTGGTCCGATATATGAGCGACACATGTTATTTGGACCAGGCGGGGCAGGGAGGAGTCTCTGAAACTGACACCTAGAAAAGCAGCGCAGAGGGGATCAGTACGGACAGTGGCAGAAGCAGCCTCACCTTCAGAGACAGCTCATGATCTTGGACTGACATGGCCAAAGGAAACGAGGACAATCTGCTTCATGGATCCAAAGTGGCCCCGCTCAACATGTAAGGACCTGAGAAGATCCAGTCTGAAGAGCCAGCATCTTTTAAGGTTCCTCTGAACTATGGCACCATGGACGAAATAAGGCCATCAAGAAATACTGGGAGAGAAGAGGAAAGGGAGGAAGGAGGCGGCGGAGGAGGCTGCCTTCAGAGTTTATTCCCCTCAAACACAAATAATACAACATTTGCCCTGTGTAAAAATTCCACCCCTTCTAAATGAATTGGTGCAGGAACAGAACACTGAAGAGACATACTTTATTTCACACTTGCAAGGGCGTGGTAGCATCCGGATTTACAGTGCACGAGGTCACAGAAAACAGACAAAGTAAAAAGCAGTTCCAAGCGAAGCAAAATGCACACTTTCTCAAGGCCCTCCGTGTACTTACGCAGTGCATGTGATATTGGACAAAATAAAACATCAGTACAAACAGAACACCCTTGGATCTAAGACACATCAGTAACCTAACAGTGACCAAGATAATTTTTTAAAGTTATTTACTCAGTTTAGATTATTGCAGTGGTAAATAAGCATCTCTGTAAAAAAAAAAAAAAACGTTAAACATAACACACAATATTTACACCATCAGGAAGTATACACATCTCCCAAGTTTCCTAATCCTCAGGACTAAAAATAATTATATTTGCATTACTTGTGCACACTCCTTGACTAGAACAAAGAGATAAAAGGAGCTCAGTGATATCACCGGCTTTGGGTCATGCTGAGTCTGTGGAGACAATCTGCCTTCAGGTCCCTCAGTGCAACTCTGGTAAGCAGCTATTCAATGGATCTCCAACGCCAGCACCCTACACACCCTGTCAACTCACTCCAGAGACCCCGGGGTGGCAGAGACCCAATCCTCTTAGCCTGCAAGCACCCGAGAGTTGAGGGAAGAGGGACCAAGGCAAGGAGACATGAGAGAGGGAAGGGCTGGAAGGGTATTTGCACAAAAGGGAAAGAGAAGAAATATTGACTGTAAAACAAACTTTGGTTATGTCAGAGCTAAGAGCCTTTAAAACATCATGTCATGGAAGCACCATGACATCAGGCTGGCTGGAGAAGCAAAACAAGCGCAGGTAATGGAGATAATCTCAGTATGGCTACAAGGAATCTAGCTGATCTGCTCTAGCTTACGCACTTTATTGTTATCAATTTTGTTTATTTATTTATGCTTGCCTTGCGCCAAAAAGACTTTTGTTCAGCATTCCCGAACACTGGATGAAGGGGGTGAACGACACTGGAAGAGACAGGGAAACGGCAGAATGGAGGGGAAATGAGCACAGCTCGGTCCCGATCCCAGTGCCCACCGACTCAGGGACATGCACAGACTGGATTCTGCCCCTGCATCTCAGAAGAAAGGTAAGTGCATACTTTAAAAAAATCCAATTAAAAAATATAAAACAATTCTTAAATATTAAAAACAGACCCAACTTTCCACACAGAAAGAATTATTTCAAGTTAATTTGAAATACCGCTCTGACTGTATTTAGCTTAAACTGCAATCAGACAAAATAACAGAAAAGCAAACTGCATCCAGTGGATTTCATCTTAGTAATAATATTGTTATTGCTATTTTAATTCTGTTATCCATATATATAATATATGTAGCAGGATAAAGTAAATACATAATTACATCAGATTATTAGGAACTAAAAATTTCAGTGTAAAAAGAGAAACAAATATAAAATCAAAGAAAGTTAAGTAAAAACCTTGTAATCAGGGGGGTATATGGGAAAGCTCTATACCTTCCAATTTTGCTATCAACTGAAAACTTCTCTAAAAAATAAAGTCTTAAAAAAATAAAACCTATAATTTTCCATTTGAATTAGAAATATTAGTATATACTTAGGTTTTTTTTCTCTTTCTGAAGAAGTATTTTATTTCCTAGCAATACTCACTGAAACAGCTTGAAATGATGCCAGCCATGAGCAATCTATCCTAGGTGCTAATACAGCACCTCAATTGTGATCTGCAAACATTTCCCACCAAAGGAACCAGAGCTACTTCTTCAAGAAATTAGTTAATCCACGTCTGTGGCAGAATATATACAAAATAAGCTTAAACCTATCTTAAAAAGAAAAACTATTAGAGTCTCATCAAAATGACAGAAGCCTATTTGAATGGGCTCCAACTGGCCAAAGATGGGATATTTTGAGCATCAAAGGATTTATCACTTCGATGAATTAAAAAACATCTGATATATAAAAATATCCAAATTCATAATGCTACTCCCACTCACCCAAAAGAAAAGCTTATTGATCACCCTCAGAGGCTGCTGCGGTACCAGCTCATTATTCTAGAAATTAATGAATAAAGTGAAAAAAATCTAGCATCTATTTTGCCTTTGCTAAAGACTTTTTCAGAGTAACAAAACAATTGAGGAGAATTCTTTGTAGAAGAACCACAGCTAGTAAACGCAGAAGAAATGATGGAATTTTTTTAAGAAAATTATCATTTTGTAGCCCAGTGAAATAATGACATTAGTCAACAATCACCAACGACCGCTGGAACATGAGATGAAAAGATGATGAGCAACTGTCTATGGAGGGATCAAGCTGAGAACGCCTGGGCCCATGGGTCAATCTTAGCATCATTGTAGCAATGAAGTCTTCCTACCAAAAAGGGAAGAAATCAAACCTGAATTATCCAGCCTCTCCCTCTAACCTTTATAGAGCCTCAGTTCTACCAGTTCACAGAAAATATGAGGGATAGCAGAACACGTTAAGCAATACCGAAATCCAAAATGTAGGAAATTCTAAGACATATGACTCAGATAACTTGAGTAAATAAATAACATAAAATAGGAGAAAGAGGGATGTTACAGACTTAAAGAGACTTAAGAAATTGGCTGAGTGCAGGGTCCCACACCTGTAATCCTAGCACTTTGAGGTGGGAGGATTGCTTGAGGCCAGGAGTTCGAGACCAGCCTGAGCAACATAATGACACCTCATCTCTGCAAAAAATAGAAAAATTAGCTGGGCAGGGTGGTTGGTGCATGCCTGTAGTCCCAGCTACTCAGGAGGCTGAGGCAGGAGGATTGCTTGAGCCCAGGAGTTTGAGGTTGCAGTGAGCTAGGCTGATGCCATTGCACTCTAGTGTGGGCAACAGAGTGAGACCCTGTCTCAAAAAAATAAAAAAAGAGAAACATACCACACACAATATATGGACCTATTTTTAGATCCTGATTCAAACAAAAGAATTATAAAAAGATATAATTCTGGCCGGGTGCGGTGGCTCACGTCTGTAATCCTAACTCTCTGGGAGGCCAAGGTGGGTGGATTGTTTGAGCTCAGGAGTTCGAAGCCAGCCTGAGCAAGAGCGAGACCCCGTCTCTACTAAAATTAGAAAGAAATTAATTGGACAACTAAAAATATATAGAAAAAAAATTAGCCGGGCATGGTGGCGCATGCCTGTAGTCCCAGCTACTCGGGAGGCTGAGGCAGGAGGAT
>CAUYSK010080098.1:0-32875 GCA_963575035.1 Avahi laniger | reverse complement strand
GACCCAGGACCCCGACATTAAAAGATTATCCAGACTGGGGAAACAGCTCTTAAAGACAGTTCTCGCCGCCCCCTCGGTGTGCCACTCTGTTACTATAAGACTTTAACAATCCCAATATTGAGCCCCTCTATCCTAATCTTAAACAGTCTGATGCTGATCCATGTAATTCTCTTATACTACCTAATGCCCATGACTGAGCCCAAATTCGGAAATCCAAACAAGCTTTTATCTAAAACCATAAAAGCCCTTCAAGACCAAATAGATTCCTTAGCTAAAATTATGTTATAAAACCACAAGAGTTTAAATCTACTAACTGCCAAAAAAAGAGGCATTTGTTTAGTTTTACAAGAACGCTACTACTATTATGCCAACAAGTCCAAAATGGCCAGAGACAAGATCAAGGACCTACAGGATGACCTGAAAAAGCGACAGTGAAAACTGGCCATAAACCCATTATGGTCCACTTAAAACAAACTTTTCCCTTACCTCCTACCTTTCCTTGAGCCCTTACTAGGCCTCCTAATTATACTTTCCACAGCGCCCATTTTATTTACCAAACTCATGGCTTTTGTCAGGCAACAAATACAGGCCATTCAGACTAAACCTATACAGGTCCATTACCATCACTTAAAAATGAAAAATTGTTACGGGACAACACACATAAACCTTTAATCAAAATGTCCCGTCCCCCGAGAGCTGAACCGGACAGCCAGAGACGAATAAGAGGACACTATCTACCATGTCGCCTAAAACAGGAGGGCTGCCAGTGCTGCCGCCTTATCCAATGACGGACTTGACAAAAACAAATAAAACTGCCCCAACCTAAGACAGGCGCGGTTCCCTGGGAGGTCCACTCCTAACTTAATACAAAAAAGGGGATCTGTCGGGAGCCATGAAGCCCGACAACCGCTTGTTCAGAATGGCTGCGAGCCATGTAAATCTGCCTAATTACCTAAAATGGCCAACCAAGCCCGCACACACATTTACAAAAGCCCGCGAAAAAAGCTTGTAAGTTTCCATTTACCCAGTGTGCCCAGAGATTCCTTCATAGACAGCTCTTACACTTCCCAGAGCTTTGCTCATTGCACGGAGACGAGTGCCCATATGGGTCATCTATGTGATGGCCGGATCCTCTTTAATGAATAAAACAGGGGGAGCTGTGGGAAGCGTAGTTGCCATTCCAAGGTGGCGACCGTGTCCGGTGCTGCACCCAGCCGGACCTGCTGATAAACAAGCTCTGCGCATGCCTCACATTCTTGCCCAATAACAGGGACTTCCTGTTTCTCAAAACCTACTTAAACAGCCGCCCTTCTGCTCTCTGGGTCTTCCGCATAATGTAAACTCCAAGGGATCCCCAATAAAACACTGTCAAAAGGACTCCTGTTGCCGCGTCTTCCTTGCTGGCGAGGCGGGCGCGACAACTACGAAAGCTCCACTCTAAGAAAAATTTCTAGGTAACTACCATTATATTGGTTAATATTCATGCAGTTATGTAGTCTCTTTGAGGACAAGGATGATCATATAGAATAGCATATATTGTAATACCTTGTCTGGGATACTCAAATATTGACTGCTTTTAGATTTTTTTAAACCTTCCAGATTTCTCCTAAGTAGTCTTTTGTATCTGGTTATTTTCATTCAACATAACGCTTTTGCAATTCATCCACACTGCACTGTGTATCACTAGCTGGTTCCTTTCTATTATTGAGCAGTATTTCATTTTGCAGCTATTCCATAGTTTGCTTATCTATTCACCAGCTGATAAACACTTGAGTTGTTTCCAGTTTGGGACTATTATAAATAAAGCTGCTACAAACATTTATGAACAGGTCTTTGTGTCAACATATGTTTTCATTTCCTTTTGGTAAATACTAAGGAGTGGGATTGCTGAGACATATAGTAAGTATATTTTTAACTTTATTAGAAAATGTTAAACTATTTTCCAAGGCATTTTCCCACGGTATGGATGAGAGTTCCAGTTGCTCCACGTCCTTGTCATCACTAGGTATTTTCAGTGTTTTTATTTTTAACCACTCTGGTGGGTATGCTGAGGTATCTCATTTTGATTTTAATTTACATTTCCCTAATGACTAAAGATGTTGGGTATTTTTTATGTATATTTGTATTTCTTCTTTGGTGAACTGTCTGTTCAGATCTTTTACCTATCTTTAAAAATTGCAGTTTTTTTGATTGAACATAAGAGTTCATACAGTCTGGATACAAGTTTTTTCAGATATATATTTTGCAAATATCTTTTTTTTCCAAACTGTGCCATGTTTTTTCATTAGCGTGAGAGAATTTTTCAAGGACCAAAACACTACTTTCTGAGTGATCCCACATTGCATGTTTCCATATGAAAATCTGGAAAAACTGAAGCTATATTCATAGAAAACAAATCAGAGGTTGTCTGAGGCCAGGCGTTGGGGAGGAGACTGATTGCAAGGAAGCATGAGGCATGTGTAAGGGTGATGGGAATGTTCTACATCTTGATTGTGGTGGTGGTTACATGACTGTTTAAATTCATCAAAACTCATAAAACTGTGCACTTAAAATAGATGATCTTTGATGGATGTAAATTACAACTCAATAAAACGGATTAAAATGATTTCTCTTATATATTTATAAACATTTCCATATATAAGGATGATGTAATACTAATGTTGGCATTAAATTAAATGCTAATAAAAGATGTCCAATAACTTTTAAATAAATAGTTATGGGTGAAATTTATCACAGTGATCCAGGTTTGTTTGAAAGCTTAACAACTTGCTATGGGAGTAGAGAGAAAGCCTGACAATGTGAAATATTTGGCAACTTTAGAATAGGATAAAATAGGATGGGTTAGAATGCTCCAGCACAAAAGACAATTCAAACTCTCTGAGTTCTGAGCATAACTATTTTCATGATTACATTTTCCTAAAGATCACTGGACTCAGCAAATCTTTCTAGTGCAATAGAAAATGTCTCCGTCATGATCATAATAAGAGCTTCCTCTTTTACAAGATTTTTCTGTTTTATTAGTGTGTCTATTATTAAACAAAGTAAAAACAATCTCTACTCCTAATCTAGGTAAGCAATTCCTAATTGTCCCTCATGTTAGGAAAAAAAGAAAGAAATATCCTTTCAAGGTCTGACTTCTGGTGATGAATTAGGGAATTTTGCATCCAGCTCACTTACTCAACTCTAGCTCACATCAATAGACAAGTCAGACTGTCTGTATACATCGACTCTGCGTAAACAGTATAAAAATCAATTTCTGTTTCCATGCCATTACCACTCATTCTGTTTCCTTACTGTATGCAGAATTTCTTTAACAAAGATGAATTAAAATAGTTGTAGATTCCATGACCTTCAGAGTTAGATGGTGAACAATTTTCCCTTCTTCAAGGTAACCATTCTATAGACCTCAAATTCCATCTTTCACTGACTAGTAAATCTCCTATCTCTTCCCTAATCTGGATGCATTCCACTAATATTCTGTGTATGCCCTTTACATATTAGCCATGCTATAAGATGCTAGGAATACAAAATATAATAAACTGCAGATTCTTCCTTGAAAGGCTCACGTCTAGGAAAGATCATATGGTTAAAGGGCTAAGAGCATGAGCTCTGACACTCATTCATCTGGCTTCAAAATCTGGCTCCATCACTTACTGACCATGTAACTTTGTTCCTTCATCAACAGAATGATAATCACAACACAGAAGGTACATAAAATGTTTGCACATATGGTCTACGCACATAGTAAGTTCTCACTAAATACAAACTGCTATTACCAATATCATGTTAATAAATATAAGAATCCCTGACCATCCTCTATACCCCTCTTGGATTTGAGCTCCTTAATGCAAAAAAGAAAAAGAAAGATGGAAAATTTCAGAGTTGACTTTAAAATCTTGGGTACAAGGAGAAGCAGGAGTGTCTGATCGTCTCTCTTATAAAAGAGGATTCCAGAGGGGAGAGATGAACTGGGAACTTCGAGTGAGGAAGATGATAGTTGACCCAGAGTTAGGGATATGACACAAAGATAAACTGATGTCTGGGAAAAAGGTAAGGTGACTCTCAGAAGCAAGGAATAACTGCACATTGGTGGGTGGAGAGGGAGATTAGATTTAAATCCAAGTGTCTTCAAGAGCAGACAATCCAAAGGAAATAGTCTCTTCTTTGAGATGGAGCTAAGTCAACAGGGTGAAAGCCTTTTTTATGGAGTCCTAGCAAACGAAGCCTTTGGACAGGGAGGGTTTGCTCTGGGGACTGCTATGTGTCAGGGGAGGAGACCAAGTGTGAAAGCACTCGGAAGAGAGACCATATACACATTTTTTCTGTATTCATTAAAACTGTTCAGTCATAACACTGATAACATCAATGGCATTTTGCACACTTTAAGTGTGTAATGGTGTCTGTGGTACTCTTGATTTCTACTCATCAGCCTTTACTCCCTTTTGTATCTTCGACAAGGCACATGCAAACGTGTTTTGCTTTGTGGCTGATATCACACATGGTATATGGCATTCGGGTTGTCCCTGTTTCTCCATCTGAATGCTCAGTGAACTGCTAATCCATAATTCATGACCTGTTGACTTCTGTTCCCAATCCTGCCTCATGGTCTCACCTGGCTCTCCCTCCATTCTGGCTGCACAGCCTTTTTTATAGACACCTCAGCTCCCTTCTCTGCCCTTCTTACAAAGCAACCAGAATATAGTTATAAGAATTATCCTCTCCTTCTTCCTATTATCTCAGCACAATCCTTGCTCCTTCTGAGCCGTCCACTTCATCGTATTTATACTCTGAACCTTCAGTTCCACCACGACCCCACTCTTAAATAATCCTCAACACAATTTGCAAGTGAAAAATCTTGTGGTCGCCAAAAACGTACATGGAAGTAAAACCCAGGATACTAGAATTTCACAAGAGGGGAATTTTGGGTTCAGAAGGGATCACTGTAATCAGAACACTGACTCAAGGCCAAAACAAAAACAAAAACAGAAAGCTTTATTGGAGAGTAATGCAGGAAAGAATGAACTCTGCTTGGGAGGGCAAAGCGGGCCTCCTGGGAGTCCATCTGAGTCTTAAAGAACCAGCCGTTCTGCAGGTAAAGGCAGGGGATGAGGAGTTTCAGGCGGAGCAATGGTGTATACAAAACTGTCCAGTGAAAAAGAGCTCAGCAGGGTTAGACCAGTGTGTGTATGTGGGAGATAGAATTTTAAAAGTGAACCAGAAGCCAGATCAAAAAAAGACCTTGGAATGTCATTTTAATGAGCTTTGATTTTATTTATTTTTAATAAGGGAGAATTATGAGAGAGTCTCTTAGGAAAGAGATTAACAGGGTCATGTTAGCATTTTACAAGCATCCCTGTGGAGCCAGCTCTCAGACCCAGAGGTCTTGAAGAGGTTGGAGCACAGCTGAAGATGTGATCTGGGGAGGCTGAAGTTTGAGGCCATGGGCAGACAGAAGAGGAGACAGTGAGAAAGATAATTTAGGAGGCAAGATCCGCTAAAGAAATATTTGAGCAGTAAATATTTCATTAGAAATATTAGAAGGGCTAGTTAACACTCAGGTTTCTTGCTTGGGAAACTGGAAGGATAGAGATGCCATTAACGGAATAAGAAAGAATGATCAGGGGAAGAAGATTTTGGAAGAAAGTAAATTCAGATTTGAATACCTAGCGCTCTAAAGAACATCCACCAGTCTTTGTTGCCTTATGGGCCACACTCTGTAAGTGGTTTAATCATCCAAGATGGGTGTAGGGAAGAGCCAGAGATGGCCTAGACTAGAACCTTGCTACTTAAAATGTGGTCCAGGGACCTAGCACTGGCATCACTCAGGAGCTTGTCAGAAATGCAAAATCTCAGGTCCCACCTCTGACCTAGAGAATTAGAATCTGCACTTCTCAAAGATCCCCCCCTCTCTGCCAATTATCTGTACGCCATTAAGGAGACCTGGGGTGGAGCCAAATGGTGCCTGCCACTGTGTCTGTATTTCTATTTCCCTATGTTTCTTAGATTGGTCTTCTAATTTTTTTATAATTTTCTATTTTCTACTTCTTTGTCTTCTTTTGTTCTATTTTCTGAGGAAATATTGATCTTTTAAATTTTCTATTAATATTTTAAAAATTTTGCCATCATTTGTAATTTCAAAAACTCTTGCTCTTGTTTCACAGTTGTAACATCCTCGATTAATTTAGAAATACTGTAGCTGCTTTTCGAAGTTCTCTTCTGTTTTCTGCATGGGCTCTCTTTCCTCTAAGTTCCTTTTCTCTGTTTGCTTGTTTAGGTTTTTCCATTTCATATTGGTGGCTTTCCTCAAATACCTATTGATCCTAATGTGTTCATTTAAATTTAAAAATAAGGCATTGAAGAGCGGAAGATGAGCTCTGTAGGAATGGTGTTTATCACCGTAGGATTTATCATATGGCAAGTGAATGGCAATTCCATTGGGGGACCCCAAATGTTGTTCCCAAAAGCATTTTTCCCCGAGAGGTATTCACTTTCTCCAGAAAAAAATTCTCCATTTTTCCACCAGGACTAGAAAAGGTTGCTGGAGGTTTTGCCACTAACTGCACAGACTTTATATAGCCCCTTGTCTTCTTTTTCTCCAAATGCCTGGAGCAACTCACTGCCACATTAGTGTATTTTCTATAGCTGCTATTTTATATACCAAAGTTCGCTTTTTATTCCTGCTAGTGTTACCCAAATTCCATTGTTTTATAGTCTTCATAAGCATGTAGTATGGATATGTGAGGCCCCAACAATGAGGGAACTTCAAAAGCGAATTTCCGACCTTCTCTGGTTGCCATAAAGGCATGTGTACACACCCGCAGAGCTGTAGTGAGGCAGCATTATGGAGAGGGTGTGACAACATGGAACAGGATATACACCAACATGCTCTTAGGTAAACAGCATGCACCAAAGTAGATAAGCTGCCCAAGGCCCGGTATGGGCAGACTGCAGAATCAGCGGTTCCACGAGTCCAGTAGGGCCACCCTGGAGGACAGCAGTTAGGTGAAGGCATGGCATTGACAGGGGGTCTTAAGTGGCCGGCTGAAGAATGCTGATTTCACCTTTTTGATTTAATAGAGGGCTGCAATAATCCTTAAGCGATATTTCTGATAGGTCAGCCGAATTTATCCGGAGGGCTGGTCAGTGTGGGAGTCATAAAAATGAGGACAGAGAGTTGAGATGGAGAAGTGCCTTGGAGGATGGACAAACTGGCAAGACTCATTCCCCTTATGCTAGCTCCCAATATACTTTACAGCTTTAATCTGCCTTTGGTGCTTTCTTTAGTCCCTTTTCGTTTTTTCATGACTTTAAAGCAGAACACTGTAGGATTCGTCTGGTTTATAGTCATTAATGGAAACATTCGTGAATATAATGATCTCTTTTAACCTTTATGACACTTAATTCGTTCTTTTTTTCAGGGACATAACATTGCTTAAAAGGTGCATTTACATATGCCAGTTTTGTGATTTTATACAAAATTTCAGGGCAATACAACACTGCTCCAATTGTCTGTTCATTTTCCATGAAAGATTACATAAAATAATTATGGAAATTGATGTACATTTAAAACTATTCATTTGCTCATTTCATGGGAAGTGCATTACCACCTAGGAAATTACCAAGCCCACTACTGAGATGAACTGATCTTTTTGAATGCAGTGTGGTCTTGACTCAGGGAACATAATACAGGCATTTGTTCTCCATGCTCATTACTACCATGATTACAATTATCTTTGAGTAGAATGAAGAAGAATTATGAGTTAATCATTACCATTTGAATAATTCAGGTTTGGCAGAGCTTTTCCTGGGAAAGCAGACTGTTACACATTATTGAGAGTTGGGAGGACTTTTCCACTTTCTTCAAGTTTTTTTTTTTTTAAATAAGTACAAAACAATCACTTCATAAACAATGAGAATATAATCAGAAAATTCATATCCAAAGGCAGGACTGCAATAGGGGAATAGGGTTTTGGATAATGAGTACAGAGGTGCTAATGGCACATGTAAACACATGTGTGCACACATACACGCACACACACACAATTCCTAAACAGCAACTCAAGTGAATGCTACATGTTTCAGAAAATATAAAATATGTATGGAGGGGGACGTCTTGCATCATTGCAAGGCAAGGATTGACTAAGGATAGGGCACAGCAGAGGAAACGTAAATTGCTAGGATTAAGGGCTCCGAAAGCCAGTGAGGAGCAACACATCTTTCTCTACCTCCAACAGCTCCTGGAACTGGGACTTCAGCAATTCCGTGAGATTAATCCAAGCTTGACTTCCAAGAAGGTGTGAAGCAGTGAAGCAGAGTTTACTTTTGGTGAGGACCATGGATGAACCCTCCTGACATCCAGTTCCAAATCAACCTAAAAAGGACAAAATAAGGTTTCTGTTTGGTGACTCCTAAAATTTCCTGAAAAAGGCAATGAAGTGGAAGATTTAGACACCATTCATACTATAATCAAAGGAAAATGTCTGATTGCACTCAGACCTCAATGTGAATGACTACAGAAGTGCAGGCGGTAAACGACTGCAAACAGCTAATAAGGGATCTGATCTTCAAAAAGGGGGAAATATATGTTTGTGACAATATTTTGTTTGATCAGAAGACAGCAAGTGAGCTGAGGGTGTCACCACTGAGGGAGAAAAGAAGGAAAAGTTTGGGAATACCTGGCACTCTTCAGAACTCTGCCTCTCGTACTTTTAATTGGGAAGACAGAAATAGAAACAGTACAGAGGCATCTTTATCTTGCGAAGGGAAGCTCCACTTTACGGATGTGATTTATGATGGGAGGAGTAATTTAACAAGGCTGATGCCTTTCAAAGGGCCATCCTTCCCAGGGGATTTGTTAATTGAAGTGCCACACAGATCCGTGGGAAGATTTAAGGTGTTCTCATCCAAAGCAGAAAGAAGGAGGAGATGACCTCACCTCTCAGACTTTTTCGGTGCCATTATTCTAAGATCTGTAAAAAAAACAAAGCCTTTGTCCCTTTGTGTGTTTTCTTTATAGTGGCTTGGACGGTATTTATTACAGGAGTACTGCTAAATCAGGCTTTGTCAACAATTCCTAGACTATGTTTAGAAGAGACAGGAACAATCTGCTAGGAGTTATACACAATTCTGGCATTAAATACTTTTCCTATAACATCTATTGTGCTTCTCTTGTTTTGGGTGACTGACAGAATTATTCAAACAATCCCCTAAGCCATTAAAGAACTTACAATCCTCTTATAATACTCAGCATACCCATACTCATGTCAGCAAACTGGACAATTATTTATTAGGTACCCACTATTTGTCAGCATCTGAGAGAGATGCTGAAGGTACAGAACTGGGAAAGATACAGCCTTTGTCCTGAGGAAAATATCAGCGGCGGGGTGGGAGGGGGATTGAGAGAAGACTTAATTACACGCCATCCAATTGCAAATGAGATACCAACTTAAAAGCTAGTTTACAGTGATCAGACTCTGTGATATTGCCTTGGAATAGAGTGTTTTGAAAGAAAGAATATTTTTTACTTATAAAAGTAATATATTCAATTTGAAAAATATACACAAGAAAAACTAAAATTCTATTACTCTAACATAACCGTTATCTATTATTATTTTATTTCAATCTATTTTCAGGTTAATAATTTCACATGGCTATAATCATAAGATATACATGTAAAAAATTAGATCTCTTCTTCTCATCTTTATTTCCTATAAGCCTAATTCCATGTCACCACCTGATTTCCCTAACAATAATTGTAAAGAACTGCACAGATACAGATACAGACATATTAACAGATTCATAGATACGGAGATACAGATATAACGTCCTGAAGAATAGTTAGAGCAGATTTAGAATTCACATTTGACAGTGCCACCTCTTTCTGGGCCCCCTGGTTTCTGATGAGACATCTGCTGTCATTCAAATTGTGTTGTCCCTATAGCAATGTGTCCTTTCTTTCTGGCTGCTTTTGATTTTATTTCGGCGGTTTTACCAAATTGGACATGTTTTCAGGCATCATTTCTTAGAATACTCTTTCAGCTCCATCCTTTTCCCCCCCTCTACTTCTGGCACCCCAAATATATATATATATTTACTTAAATATATATTTTTTATTTAAACATATATATTTACATAGGTCCTTTTGTTATTGTCCCACAGGTCCCTGAGGCTCTGTTAATTTTTTTTTTCCAGTCTGTTTTCTCTCTGTTATACAGATTGGGTAAATTCTATTGATCTGTCCTCAAGTTTACTGATTCTATGCCCTGTCATCTCCACTCTTCTGTTGATCCCAAATTTGGTAAAAGAGGTAAACGTGTAGATTCAAGAAGCTGAATGAACACTAAACAAGATAAACTCAAAGAAGTCCAGGCTAAGACACATCATAATTAAACTTTTGAACATAAAAACTTAACATAATGGACAAAATTTCCAGGATACAATCAAATCACCTGTCACCAATGAATTTTTTTGAATTTTGTTGCTTGTATTTTTAAGTTATATAATTGCCATTCATTTTTTTTAAATGGTATATAGAGCACATACCATAATGGTTGTTTTTATTAATTTTTATTTCTTTGGTGAGCTTTTCTACATTTTGTTTCAAGAAAATTTCTATTAGTTGTTGAAGCGTTTTTAGGACAGTTGTTTTAAAATCCTTGTTGGGTAATTCCAACATCTGATTCATCTCATCATTGTCATTAGTTGATGGTCATTTCTTATTCAAATTGTGATTTTCCTGGTTCTTGGCATGACAGGTGGTTTTAGACATTTTGTATATTTTGTTAGCAGACTCTGGGCCATATTTTAATCTTTTATTTTAGCAGGCAGTCACTCTGTTTACATTTAGCATGCAGGTCTTCTTTTGGTGGGCTGTGATTACAACAGCAATTTAGTTTTCAGAGCCTTTGCAGTGTTATTTTGATCTACTTCATTTACCTGGTGCTGCAGAGGCTCCCAATGGTCATGGATGGTGCTACTTTAAGGGGAAGAAAGATTTTCCTCCAGCCAGGTCACCTGGTGCCTCTGGGAGAAGGGAGTCTCTCTCTCATGATGACGAAACTTGATAGGTCAGATGCTTTGGGGATCCCCCTTTCCAGTTCCCCCTGGATGCTCACCTCTCAGCAGGTAAGACGAGTCTCAGGCCTGGATGTTTGTCAATGGGGCTTCTAATGTATTCCCTTTGCTGGTGGAGCCAGACTCTCCTGGTGTTTCCAGCAAGGTTTCGGTTTCTGAAGTCCTAGGGTAGGAATGAGCTTCCCCAGGCTGCCTTCTGTTGCTAGTTTGTGGGTCAGAAAACACCAAGCCTTAGTAACCTTCCTCTGTTGGGTGACGGGTCAGATGTCTTGCAACTATGTTGTTTCTCCAGTCTTGAGGTCCCTAACCAGTCTGTCTTCTTTTTCCTATCTTTCAGAGTTCTTCTGATGCCTCTTGCGTTATTTTATAATTATACTTATTCAGAGTTTACAATTACACTTATCAGGAACGAGCAAGTAGAAATGAATCTACACTCTCCTGTCAAGACCAGAACTCAGGATAGTATTTTAAAAATTTTCTATCTGCACAACTTCCCCAAAGTCAAAAAGTCAAGACTATCCTAAAATTATTTTTAAAATCAGGTATTCCAGATGAGTAAATTTGGCTATTCCTTTGAGTATGAAGTAGCAGTAACAGACAAATAGTTCTTAAGAGAGTAACTTAAAGACACTGTTTAAACCCCACAGTGTGATGCCTTCTATGTAGCTTCAATATTAATCTAGTATGGTCACTGTATTTATTCATTCAACAAATATTTATTGAGTGCTTACTATATGCCAGTACTGTTTTAGTTACTGGGAATGTAGCAGTAAGGAAAAAAAAAGTGTTAACAATCTCTGCGTTTGTGGAAGTTTACATTCTCTAAACATGACTTTTTTTTTTTTATTTAAAACTACTCAAATAACAACTATCCAATATCTATTCATTCATGGGATCAGCTCTCAAATGTCAAACTCAACTCATATCTACTATGCATGGAGTATCACATTCCATTTAGGCGTTTTCAGTCATTTTTTCACATGTGAAATTTAACTAGTGTAAGAAACTGGCTAAGTGAGGAAAATAACGACTATTTTCGTAAAAATTACATTTATGCTAGAATAAATTCAGAAGGCTCAAATCTGTTAAATGTCCACATTTAGCCAAGCACACAAATCTGGCTGCAAATATGTATGTATGTTTTGAGATTTCAAAGAGACTTTTTAACAGTTTTATTAACAATGAATCATTGCTCAGAGAAAGTTTTCCTTGGGAAGGCCAGTTTATTAACAGAAACCAATACGTGGAATAAAGAGTGAGAAAGAAGGTAAAGAAGATCTTGGGTTATGGGGTTTGAACTTGGGAGACTGGGAGAGTAGCAGTACCATAAAGATAAATATTGAAGTTATGGGTAGAACTGATTTTGGAATGGAGAGTGCTTAGTTTTTGAACAGGCTAAATTTGATGTAAATTTGATACAACTTGGATCCAAAGCAATGGCTTAGGAAAATATCAGATCTGTAGTCATCTGGATGTCACTGGAGAAATGGTAGAAGTTATAGGGTAGGATTAGAATCTCTGAAAAAAGTGGCTTGAATCAAGTGAAGGGTAGAGAGTGATCCAAGGACTGAGGAACAGATAAGTCAGCTCCAACCTCTGCTCTCCTCTCGCTCTCTCTCTCTCTGACTCTCTAGGTGATCTCATCTGATTACAGAGCCAATCTAGCTAAACAAACATGTTCCCTATGTACACTCTTATAATTTCAATCTGCCCTGATATAAATAGACATAAAATGTAAACAAAACACAGAGCAAATATTTGAAGAAAACAATGAAACCATACCAGACATGAGCAAAGAAATGAGAACATCCTAGGGCTATAAAGAAGAGTTCTATGGGAAAATTAAGTTTCTATCTTCTAGTGTTTGTGAAAATTTCCAGTCTCATATTTATAGGAAAAATAAGACCCTGGAAGCTTTAGGAATCCAGTGTGGTGCACTTGAGGGAGAGTTCTGTAAGTGTTGGACATGGTTGAAAGTAAGACTCAGAACCTACGGTAAATATGAAAGAAATTTATTGGAGAATTTGGGGAATACAAAGCCAAAACAGCTCTTTGCACATGCTCATATTTCTTGAACAAATATATTTAGAAAGAAAGAAACTCACAAACTCAGACAAAAATGTTAATGTAGTTTGGATCACGATTGCGTAAGATTTTGAAGAACATGAATATCTTAGAGTAAAATGTTCCTAGAGGTCTTAAAGACAGAAACAGAGACTAGAAAAAAAGATTTTTGAAAAACCAAAGCCTTAAAATTTTTTCACAGCAAAGAGAAGGAATGACGAAAGGGAAAATGGTGCAGCTTGCCTGGTGTAAAGTGAAGCTGAAGAACATATGCAAGATCCCTACCACCTTTTAATAAAATATGTAGAGGGATACTTCCTAATGAAATATTACAGGCACAACTAGACCTTTTGGTGGGTGTGATAGAGGACCAGAAGAGATGCTTGTTAAAATTTGATACAATAGTTGTATACAGCACATTTGCATGGTAAATGTTGAGAGAAACAGATTAACTAGTATAGAGAGGTCCAAAGACCAGGTCTTAAAATTACGTAATCTGAGTTTAATCACAGGCTATGAGAAAACTGCTGAAACCATATGACTTACCCAATTTCAAAGTCCAAAGATATTAGTAAGTCAGTGTCATAACTGGTGGCCTGAAATGGTCATAGTTCCATGCTGAAGACCAAATTATGATAAGTTAACTTTCTGCTCAATAACATAAGTAACTCAGGAAAACACACTTTAACTACTTTGCCTATATGGGCTTAAAATTTGGTCCTTATTGTGTTATCTTGGCTTATTTGGGAACCTCTTGATCTAAATTATAAAGTTATCAAAACAAAAGAGCACCAGAGTGACTTTAGCTTGGATGCAAATACAATTGGCCTGCAAGACACATCCTCTATTACATGCTTGATGCTGGATGAAACGTAGTTGCTTCTTTATTCTGTACTGCAATAGCTAGAATTAAACCGATTTCATTTGTTCTTAGTTTAATTTCTGTCTCCTCAGAAGTCTCCAACTTAATCACTTCCAACCTGAACTAGGCTGAGAATGGAGCAAAAGCTACATGGTGATTTCGGTTAAGGAATCCCACTCACTACCAATGCTCTGAATTGGCTGCACTCGCCTCTAACACCATCCAGCTGGTAGCAATACAGCCTGTCAGGGCAACTTAAAAGCTTCTCTACCAAATAAGTTTACTTCTTTGAAAATCTGGATCATTTCAAGGAAGTTTACCCTCAATTTTTTTTTAAAAAAATGTGCTGAGTAGCCGCTCACCATTCACAATTACAACTACTGGTTTTGCAAGTTATTTGGGGGAACAGCAAGTTGGCTGGTGGTCAGAGGTCGTCTCGCACCTTTCTAAGTACAGGGCAGTGCTCACCGTGCAGGTCTGATTTAATAGCCAGAACACAATGTTCAGGGTCAGCTGATCCTGAAATAATAAGGCGACTCCCGCCCTCCCCTCTGCCACCCGGCTTTATTGCTTGCCACTGAGGATGGTCAGGCTCTGATCCTCTCCTACAATGACCACTCATCTCCTCTTCAAAATTGCTTGAGCCCAGGAGTCTGAGGTTGCGGTGAGCTATGATCGCGCTACTGCACTCTAGTTCAGGCAACGGTGAGATCCTGTCTCAAAAAAAAAGAGCAGAGGTGACGTAAAAAGGAGAATGAAAAAATCAGTTTATTGTTAGGAATGGCAAAGATAGTTCTGTTGAAAATGAGAGATTATATTTCCAACATATTGAATAAATTTACAAGTCCAAATATCAGAAAACAGAATTTCCAGAACAATTTTATGCATATTCATTACCAAAACCATATAGTATACAGTCAATAAAAACATTTTCTAAATTAATTATGCATGTATATACATCTGCTAATTAAATGAGACTGGTAGATACATCTTCATTAAGGTGTGAGTTTTATGCTTGCTACTGTATATTTTCAATTATGAATTAAGGGCAAGAATCACCATCTGCCTGTGAATACACTGCAATAATTTAAAAATTTCATACAGCTATATTCTGTCTTCTAGTTTGTAAACAAATGTCTCCACAGACCTTTCAAGTATTTATAGTTGGTGCACTGTAACAACACTTTTGTGTAATACTGCTCAATGGGGCGTAGAACACTGTAATTGTAGCATAATTATAATCATAGTATAATTATTGTAAAACTCTAAACCATTTCATTAAGATTCTTTTGGCAGTGATGAGAACCTACATGAAAGTGTGCCAAAATGATTTCAGATTGTATACTAAAATTTATTAGACTTGTAATAGGGTTTATCCTAAACATATAAAATATAGATAGTGACAGTTGATGTGTATGTGCTGGTCTAAAGCCTCCCTATATCCATATTTATCTATTAGTTCTGAAAAAACAATAGCGGAGTATGATCTTTTTAAATTGCAGTAAAATATACTTAACGTAAACTTTACCGTTTTGCCTAGTTTTGAGCATACAGTTGCAGTGGCATTAAGTACACTCACGTTGAACAACCATCATCACCATCCACCTTTTCATCACGCCACACAGAAACTCTGTGTCCACTAAACACCAACTTCCCGTTCCCCCCCTCCCAGTCTCTGGCAACCACCTTTCTACTTTCTGTCTCTGTGAACTTGCCTCTTCTAGGTACCTTGTATAGGTGAAATTATACTTGTCCTTTTGTGTTTGGCTTATTTCACAGTGTCCTCCAGGTTCATCCATGTCACAGCACATGTCAGAATTTCATTCCTTTCTAAGGCCAAATGCTATTCCGTTGTATAAAAGTTAATTCAGAGTATACAGTACTATAATGAAAAAAAAAATTAAGGGAGGAGTTAGCACCTTATGGCATGGGCTCAGAGGGCAGTTTCCTCCCTAAAATCTTAACGCCACACTACATTCCTTAGAACGTAATGGAAAATTCAACTCAGAAGCTGAAAAGAAAGACTAAAACAAGCTCTGATAATAGCAAATTAAAGAGAAGTACGTACAAATGAAGAAGAGACAATGAGTTCTGCCCTTCACATGGTGGTTGAAGAAAAGATAATTAGATAATGTGCACCTACACTTTCTGTGACCTCCTAATGGAGAGGTTAATCGAGAATTTAGGATTATTTTTTCTGACATATTCTTCAGACTGTTGTGTAAGTTGAATGATGATAATTTGGTTTAAAATAGTATACGCCTTTGTTTAAATGAAATAAAGGAACAAAACATGCACTATGTGAAACAGGCTAGAATTAGAATCATTTTAGAATTAGGAATAATTATATAAAAACAAATTAAAATGATAAGATTCATAAAACTTCTTTAATTAACATACAAAAATATACAATTTCTCAGGTTCATTATGGTATGCCTATTAGACACTTTATAAAATATTCATGTAAACATTAAAATCCTAATGTTCCTAAATTTGTTTATACCATGACATTATAAAAATAATATTTCACATATGTTTACCAGTTTCATAGGAAAATATATTCTCTATAAAGCATAATAATAATTTGCATTTTATAAAATATAGCAATATACATTTGAGAAAAAATTTGATATCCTTGTAAGAAATTCCAAATTTCATAATAAAGACAGATTAAAATAATTTAGTTGAATTTCATCAGAATTAGTTCAAAGTAGAATTTCAGAATTACTATCTGGAAAGAATATGAAGACCATTTTTCAGTGTTATTTTAAAATTACTCATACAGGATTTTGATTAGTTTAGCTACCACATGCACATTGAGACTATTTCCAAGCAGGCGATAACGCTGTTTCACTGTTATCTTCTCAGGAAATCCTAGAAAAGAGAGATGACAATTTATATATAATCATTTGTAACAGTAATTTCCAGAGATAAAAGGATGTATCCTTTAGTAAAGGCACAGTGGTCACTTCATAAATAAATCAATAAGGTCTCCATGAAGTTTTATTAACAAATAATTTGGAGCCAAAAATATTATATAATGTTCATTACATTTCCTACACAATGAGATAGTGTCGTATCACATTATATCTTACGCTCAGCACACACATGTACAGATATTAACACCCACAGAACTCAGAGAAATCCATGTATTAATGCACTTTTAGAAAAAGCAGTGAATACCATTATTTCACAGTTATTTCTTTTACATACAGCTGTATGAAGCTGTATGTAGATATTAATAGAATTTACATACCATAAAATTCACCCTTTTAAAGTGTACAAGTCAGAGGTCTTTAATATAGTCACAGAGTTTTTCAAACATTTCCACTATCTATTTCCAGAACATTTTTATCACTGGTATCCATTAGCAATCACCCTCATTTCCTCCCTACCTGCAACCACTAATCTAGTTTCTGTTTCTATGGATTTGTCCATTCTGAACATTTCATATATACAGAACCATATAATATTAAGATGTTGTCTTTGGTGTCTGGCTTCTTTCACTTACTATAATGTTTTCAAGGTTCATTCATGTTGTAGAATGTACCAATAGTCCATTCCTTTTTATGGTTGAATAATATTCTATTGTATGGATATACCACATTTATTTATCCATTCATTATTTATCCAATGATAGACATTGAGTTGTTTCTACTTTTTGGCTGTAATGGATAATGCTGCTATGAACATTCATGCTTAAGTTTTTGTGTGGACGTATGTTTTCAATTCTCTTGGATATATACCTAGGGGCAAAACTGCTGGGTCACACAATAATTCTAAGTTTAACCTTTGAGGAATTGTCAGGTTGTTTTTCAAACAGCTGTACCATTTCATTATCCGACCAGCAGTGAATGGAGGGTTCCGGTTTCTCCACATCTTTGCCAGCACTGCTTGTTTGTCTTTTTTATTTTAGCTATCCTAATACGTATGAAGTGATATCATATTGTGGCTTGATTTACATTTCCCTAATAACTAAGGAATAACATCTTTTTCATGTGATTATTGGCCACTTACCTATCTCTTTTGGAGAAATGTTGATTTAAATCCTTTGCCCATTTTTAAATTGGATTTTTTTTCTTTTCATAATTGAGTTGTAAGAATTGTTTAAATATTCTAGATACAAGTCCCCCACAGTTGTTTTTCATACTCTGCTTCCACAAAATGTCTTTCTCACGTTGGACTTCTAT
This sequence comes from Avahi laniger, assembly GCA_963575035.1. NCBI lineage: Eukaryota > Metazoa > Chordata > Mammalia > Primates > Indriidae > Avahi > Avahi laniger. The sequence goes on along the minus strand of CAUYSK010080098.1, from coordinate 14,686 downwards.
TTGCTACATTCTTTTTCAAAACAAAAAGGCCCACAAATACTACATATGCTGGAAGAAATCCTTGCAAATACCAGCATAAAAGATTGCCTATGCATAAGACTGTGCACTATAATGTTAGTTACAATGTCAGGATTTTACCTTCAGTACCCTTTGGCATAGAGAATCAATAAAGGAAAAGTAACTCATACAAGAAAGTGAAAAATCTAATTAAAGAGTATTAAGAGTAGCAATATTTCATATACTTATAAGGGCCAGAAGGTAGAGTTGGTTATATTAATAGTAAAGTTGTTTCATCAACACTTGACATTATATAAACTGCAATAAAATAATAGTAATTACTATAATAAAACTACATGTGCAATTGAACATGATCATGAAGTTGCTATTCTAAGGATAATGTCTTAGGCAAGCACATTATTCATGTCAAAAATTATTTAGTTCAAAGTAGCCAGAGGTACAAATGAACCTACAAACAGACTTTTAGAGTATCCCAGAGACAGTCTTTCACAATGTTAACATTACATCAGAAGGAAAGAAAGGTTTGAAAACAAGTCGAATTTGTAAAAATTATATGTGCCAGTGTGTATTTGTGTGTATTTTTAAAAATCTAAACTGACTTATGGGAAAAAATTAAATAATTTTTTAAGTTAAAGAGTGACTTTTTAAAAACTTAGATACATTAAAAATAACAATAATCCTCAACACCAAAGAAACAGAATTAATTAGGTCAAGGTAGTAACTTTCACCCAGTAAGCGTAGGTTAGTGTCCCTGTCTTCCAAAGCCTGCTACTGCGTGGACACATGCTGTCAGTCATAAAGAGAACCGGGACAAAATGTACAGAAGGATCAATGCAGATCCATCACTGCCAGTGGACAAACAGCTCGAACAATGCCCATTTTTGCACTCAGAGTCAACAATGTTGGAAACACACATGAGGGACAGTTGTGTCACGGTGCTGCTGAGTGGCAACGTCAGGGAAAGTTTGACTACAAAATATGCCACATATTTTAAAAAAAGATTCGGCTATTTCAAATGCCTTTTTGCATGTATTATACACAGATACTCAGACAGCTTTGAAAAATTCTACTTTACCCACCTAAAATTTAAAAATAATGAGAAAAAATATGTATGAGATAAAGGTTATGAAAGGAAATGTCTCATTTAAAAAATAAAAGCTACCACAAATTTTATATTATGTTTCAGATAATTGTGTAAGCATTTCATACATATTAACTCACTTAACTGTCACAATAACCCTATGAAATAGGTGTTGTAATTATCCCCATTTTACAGATGAGTAAACTAAGACAGGGAGTAGTTAAGGTCGAGCTAGGATTTAAATCCAGTCAGTCTGAGTTCTGTGTTCCTTAGCAAGTTTCAGTATTACCAAAGTGACTAACGCTCCTTGAAAAAAAAAGAAAGCACTGGAATAAAAATTAATTAGTTTTTACTAGATAATCTCTTTTCTCTCTTTAGTAGTATGTCTGATTGCTCATCTGAAAAAAGAAAAAAATAGTCACTAGGAAAGCAGACTGGGAATAAAATTCTGGAGTCCAACTCTCAGCTCTTTATTTGTTTTGTGATGTTTTCACCCATTTTGTGACATAAATTAAGACAAGAAAAGTCTGTGTTTTTCTTAAATAACACTCCCCAGGATATCTGGGATGGAATGAGTTCATCAAGAATGAGGCAGGGAGCAGAAAATAAACCTGGTTGCTGTGACTACGCTCGGAGAATCAATTACCAAGAGGGTACTCAAATTATATTGGCAGTTTGTTCCCATGTACAAAAGGATTGTGTTCCTAACTTCATCTGTAAATCCAATAGTTAGAATTTGAAACATGATCTATTTAACTCATTGTTTACTTAAAGAATATTACAGCAGTATCAGATTTAACAAAGTTCGTCTTTTCTGCATTCAAACTCTTAAATCAGAGTTCTCAAAAGCACATTTCCTCCTTCTGTAGCTCTGGAAGCATGTTAGACAGCCCAGTTTTTCTCCCTGCCCATCACCCAGGTACTGGGAGCACACCACACCCAGGCCTAAGAAACCCCTGTCCTGGCCCCTTCACTGCTGAGAGCACCGCCCCACAGCAGGGAGGGGCAGGGACTCTTCTAAGAAAACAAAGGCCACAAGTCCCATCTCTTCACAGCGCTAATCCCCAGATTTCCTGGACTGCCAGTGGACTTAGGACTTTTTGTCTTTCTAACTCTACAACTACTACATCTTCACTTTTGTTCTTGAGATTTCCCCGCTTCTGATCCCCTAATCTTTTGTCAACTCTAATGTTTCTGTGCCCCTGGGTCACCCTTCTTCCCTTCAGGAATGCTCCTTCCTAGATGACCTCTCACTTTCCCTTTTCTCCACTTCAACCTTGTAGGGAAGGAAAAAGGCACACTATATTGATCAGAATGTATCCTGAGGAAGAGAATAAATACAAACATACTCCCTACCCTTCCAAAATAATTCCCCAACTGCCTTTAATTTCTTCATTAAAAAAGGCACTCAGAAGGTTCCTTTTCCCTGGGAACCTGGTGAAGATAAAACATTAGCAGGAGAGCATTGCTTTTAATAAATAAATGGTAGATCTTATGAAAAAAAAAAAAGACAATCAAAGGCTTTCTTTCACAAGCTCTAGCATGAGGTTACTAGTAAAGAACTTCTGGAGGCAAGAAACTGAGCTGAACGGGGGATACCATTAACAACCATGCCAAGAAAGAGGTGAGGAATTGCCACGGGCTCCTTCTGTCCTGCAAACTACTCTGGCCACTGGTGGAGTTAAGTGAGAGGGAGAATTGAGTCAGAAGAGAATGGAATGAGGCAGTTATAAGGGAAAGGGGAAAGAAGGCAAGAAGATGCCAAAAATTTCATGAATAGGGAAAGGAAGGAGGTTTTTTAAACCAATCTTTCTGGGCAAGGGTTTATTCACAAAACACACATGTGAGTCCCTACTGAATTCTGGAAACCTTAATAAATGAAGGTCTACATGTATCCCACATACCAAACTCTGGAGGAAATCCAAGGAGATTTGCTATTTCTTTAGGAGTGAAATATCGCAGTTTAAGCATTAACAACTTGGTTATCTTTTCTTCTTGTGACAAATTGGTAAGAGATTTGTAGATATTCTCAATCTGTAAGAAAACATACAAGATAACTGAAAAATTAGTGTGCAACTAGCTTTAAGATCTCCTATTGTAAGACAGTTTACAAACAATGGACATATAGTCTGCAGTAACACATGGCAGCAAAACGTACAGAGCAAAATTTCTCTGTGCGATATATGACGTAATTGGCTCAATAATAACAATATAAACTTTGAAAAAGAAAACAGTTAACATTGAACAGATAGGATGCTTTTCAGTATATCTGTCATTTTGATCTCTTAAAATTAAATCATAAGAATATAAGCAATAAATGACAATATAACAGAAATATACTGAAAGATAAAAGAAACTTGGCAATGAAGTCGATTTTATAAAGCTAACCACAAGATCATTAAGACATTTATTATTTATAATCAATTTCATCAAATTAAGATGAAATTTATCATTTTTTAAACTAACAAAATATGTTGAATATGATTTCTCAAATCTAAACATTCAATTGCCTATGATAATATTTTTACAATGGGTAAATTTTACTAATAGTTAAGAGCCTGAATCAGTATAAAAGACGATAACGTGATCTCACTTTAAAAGTATTCAAAAATATATAAAACTTGCTATATATCAGGCTTGTACTAGTTTTAAACCATGATACCATGAAGAATTAATGACTTAAGTATTCATAAAGAGCATTGCTAAAGTAGATCTTGTCCTTAAAAGGGAATTTGATAGTATGTGCTAAAAGGAAGGCTCCAATATTAAGCTGTTTGTGCAAAATTTTAGAGAATATTAACTACTGTAGGCTAAATTTCAATTTACTATTTATGGAATGAAAAGAAAAGCAGAAAGTAACAATTAAAAAAAGAAAAAAATATAAAACATTCCTTTTGCATAGTCATGTATGGCAACAAGAAAAAGAAAATATTTATTCTACGGTAGAGAAATAGTAGATATATGAATATTTATCACATATATTCACATCCAGTTGAACATGTATAATTACTTTAATGTTCTCAATTAAGTATTAAACATAATTTTACTTTATCATTTTCAATTATTTTAATTTTAAACCACACATAGTACCTGCACATCCTCCGCAGTCTGCAACACAGATCCTGTCCCTTCTATGTAGCTTCCATAACTGAAAATTAACGTGGATATTATGCAGCACCTAATGTATCACTTAATGCTAAATTTCTTAAATATTTCTTGAACGAATTAATGTACTTGGTTACATCCTTCTAAAGCATCTTGAATAATACCATATAAATACACTTTGTAATTACAAAATTACTAAGTAAAAGATATAATTCCATTTAAACTTCTCAGAAACTAAATATGGCACAGTATTTCAATTGTATAAACACCACTGAATTATGTATTATTAATTATCATTTATTTACATTAATTTCTTTATATTAATTGACATGTCTTTAATGTTCATCACTGGAAAGTATGCACTTCATATTCAAATGCTATTCAATATTGGCATCCCTGCCACATTCAAGCAAATGTTGCATAGGTGAAAATAAATTGCTGCTATTTTTCATAATGCCTGAACTATCATTTCTTCTCAAGAACCCAAAACTCTGCTCTCCAGTATCATAACAAACACAGTTGCATTGAGCTTGTGTCTGCCTGTCATTTAACACAGTATGTTTTTATTAACATTTTCATACAACAACCAGACCATTATGTAAATAACTGTATAGAAAATGAAAAATATTCATACTTAAGAAATGCAAGGTATTTATAATACTTCTCTCCCTAAGATCATTGTCAAGCTGGCTGTTCAACACATTAAGCTTTTTTCCCCAAAGAGAACAATTTAAAATATAAATTAGATGAAAAAAGTCACAACAGGAAAAAATAATTTTTTCAAATTGTTTTTTCATATTTATTACACCTATAAATATGTATTTAGGTGTTAATATATATTATCTACACTAAAATAAACTTTCAGAGTAAGGCTTCCTTTATAACATCTTTATAATTACAAAAGAATTTCAAGGTTGTTTTTTATTACAAAATTGATAAGTCCTGTTTTATGAGAGTCCTAAACAACCTATTGGGCTTGGTTAGACAAGAGCTGAGTGAAGTGCTTTTAATGGAAAGCAATAAACCCTTTCCCCTGAAGTACAAGGGCAGAATATGATAAAATGAGATGAGTCTGGTATGATTATATCAGGGGCAGTGTCTTGTTCAAGATATCTAGCTAGTAGGTAAGAAGAGAATGTTTGAATTGTCAAAGCACACAACTATCTATCAAATGAGTTTGAGTAGCATCTACAAAGTGGATACAGAGATCTTTGGGAACATTTTTCCGAAAAGACCCAATATTCCCCTTCTTTCTAGGTTTAAAAAAATTGATGAGAAATATATTAAATATTTGAGAAATAACTCAGCGGAAGTCCCCTAAATGTTTATCAATAGATAACCAGTAAAATAAATTATGATATATCTATAATATGAGAAAAGTCCTTTATGTACCAATATGCAATAATATCTAATTTATATTATGCAGTGAAAAAAGTCCATATGAGAATGTATATAGTATGCTACCATTTACTTAAAGGGGGAATAAAATATATACATAAAGTGGAAGAAAGTCTTATAATCTTCACGTTTTGAATTTTGAACCATGGAAATATATTACTTATTCGAAAAAGTTATCCTAATATGCTCCAGATGATTCAAGTCTATTTCTTTAGATTAAAATTTAATTTTTCTTATACATTGATCATAAGAATGCATATCATTCTTTGAGGTCTGATGTGCCATAGAAAGAAAAGTGCTACAAAATTAGCAAGCAATTCTATCTGTAGAAACCATGTTTCCACTACGGATATTTAAGCTCCTATGAAGGTCACCAAACAATGACATTGTCTTTTATGGCACTTTTGAGGGTAGTGCACATAATGTTCTGCCAGAAGGAATTTTCACTCATGTTCTACTGGAACACAAAGCAGGCAATTAAGGGCAAAGGAAAAAAAAAGAAGTAATTCCAGCAAAAACATTTTATAAAATGTTCCTTGTTTTGAGAAGAACTAAAAAAAAGAATAGCTATAAAAACCTGGTTATTATGGATATAACATGAATAGATCTTTCACGAACTATAGAAATGATGCCTGAAAATACAGGCTTATGAATAGATCTTTAAAACCTACCCTTTGGTAAAGCACACAGATCTTCTGCAAGTGGGTTTAACAATGTCTAATAAAAGAGCATATCGCAGCAATGACTTTGGAGGTAAAAAGTACTGATTCATGTCAATGTCATCTTCAAGAAAATCTTTTAGCATTTGCACAGAGAGATCACCGTCCTGTTGATTTTTCCTTTCAATTTCTTCTGCAGTTTCAAGCTTAAAAAGAATGGCATCTTTTCCAGAACACTGTGTGCTGCCATCAAAGCAAATATTTGGTTCAATTTTTTCTTCAATTTTATTTTCTGCATGTATTACATATTTTTGTGGGTGTTCATATTCAATTTTGGGGAACTCCATGAGTACCTGACATTAAGTAAAAATACACGAATTATCAAAATATTTACTAAAAATAAAAGACAAATTAAGAATGGCCAGTCAACAGTATACAAAAACTTTATTACCCTTCACAGGGTTGTCATTAAAAGAAAATGTGGTTTACAAGTTATTACAAGTTACTAATCATATAGCCAAAGTATCATCAGGCTACAGATGATTTATTTCATAGAGTTACTGCTTTCTGTATTTATTAATAAAAATTCAACAAAGTAACCGAAAGTATATTGAATATTACAAAGGGCATCATATATGGAAAAGAAGTTTAGAAAACAACATTAACGTTTCTAGAAAATGTGTTTCGGATCAAAGTTTCCCATACTCCTTCATTAAGAAGGAAAAACTGGAGTATACCCATGAGCTAAAGGAAAACCAGTAATTAAAAAAAGAAAAGTGCTTTTCTCCATGAAAGGTTATGTCTACTCATGAGCTCCTTGGGAAAATGCAAAACACATGACTGTGTATAAAGTCCTATATCGTAAAAGAAAAACCATTCCAGGCATTTTTAATGATGAAGTCTATGAAGTCACTGTATCACGTTAATATACTCTATACATCGTTTTTGGAATAGCTTGCTATGGAAAGGGAGATATACTAGTATTATAGTGGATTCAAATGACACTACTGATTTCCTATTAGTAGGACATGAGTTTTTAACCTAGGACAGTTATAGAGAGCTTCACTGAACCACGGAAATTCAGTTATCCACTCCCATTTTTGATCAAAGCACATAAAATTGCTCACATGATTAAAGACTCTACCAGTAGCAATTCAGCATTTAATTTTAGCTTATACTAATCATTACTATTAATATATTTTATTTAATCAATTAAGCTAAATAGCATTGGCTTTAAAGAAAATATAAACAATGTGTTAAAATACTCTTAAGCCATCTTTAACATAGAACATTAAATTTTATCAAAGTAACCAATGGCTTCTATCAGGGAGAGAAAACAAAAAATGCAAAATAGTTAATGGTCAGAAGGAAAATTATGGGGGGAGGAAGGAGATAACAGTACTAATGGTATTTTTTTTATTTTTAATTGATTTGTTTTCTAATGAAAATGAAAAGTTTTTTGTTTTTTTATTTTGTTTAAACCAATAAAAGTGGCATCAGGAGAGAAAAAGGCCTTGGAGATGGCCTTAGGGCATGGTCTATACTTTAGACTCTATAGGATACACATAAACGTACAAAAAGTAGTGTTTGAAAATCAATTAGCAGACTGATACATATCTGCAATAAATAAACCATACTACTAATAATAACCATACCTGGCCAGGGACATGAAAAGGTAATGGTTCTGACTGAAGCTTTGCAATAAGGAAATACCGTAGCCTTGAATTTGGAATGCCAAGCTGCAAGTAGAATAGAGTAGTTAGTTACTACAGAAAATTCAAGAGATCTGCACTAACTTTAACACCTAGTAAAAAAACTCATAGAGGTATACATTTAGCTTCTGCCAGAGCAAAAGCTGCTATCGATTTGTAGAAGACTTCTTGATAGCAAATTCTAAACCTGTTAAGCTTCTGTTCTGTATCTTTATTTGAATGAGGTAAAGACTGACTCTGATGAATATGTCTATGAGTTACTTTCATTTTACATTTTCCAGGTAAGAATATAGATATTTTTACATTCATTCTTGATATTCATTCTTTACATTCATTATTAAAAAAATGAAATTCAAACATAGCTGTTCTTGGCTATTTGTTACTTCATTTACTAAAAAAGGAGAATTCACTGTTTTAGAAGTTAAAAGGCAATAAATATGAAATAAATTTTAAAAGATCAGATATATTGGCAGTTTCCACAACTTGTATATCTAATTTTTGAAATGGGTTTTCTTTTAATTTCTGGGCAATGAACTACATAATATAGCTAAAGATGATAAGAAACTAACAAGAACAAGGACAAAAAACAGAGAGCAACACTTATAAAATCAAAATTTGTCAAATAACTTACCATGACCAACTACTTCAATTTCTTACCCATGAAATGGAAGCAATATTTGCAATTTAATGTTATGTCCTCAAAAAGTAATTAGAAAATTATCATATGTTCATTTTGTTCTCTATCTTGGATTATTTTGAAGCATTATTAAACTACAGCATACCAAGTTTATAAATACCAAATTTTACATATTTTCAAAATATGCTATCTTTTATTCTCCAAAAGAAAAATATATTCTTTATGACCTTCAAGCTATATAACTGTTTCATAAAATATGTATAAATGAATCTATACGCATGTACTACATTCTTTAGAAAGTAATTCCCATATCTGAGTGAATTTCAGAAGGTACCTATAACATCCAAAATAGAGCCATTCTGTTTATTGAATCAAATTTCCTTTGGGGAAAAAAGCCTTTAAATTGTAATTTATATGAGTTTATAATTGTAGTACCTACAGAAGTTGGAGATAATAGAAATTCTTGGTACTGAAAGCCACAATTTTCTATTGTTTGTATAAGCAGGTCTCTGAAAAACAAAAGAAAATCTTTCACCCTTTACTTGGAAATGCGTTCTTATGTAAATATTGTATATAACATTTTAAATGAAAAATGTAACTCTACTCAAGTTGTTTAGAATGACAATGATTCTAAGTCTTTACTAAGTCCAGTACTTGAGAAATTATATTTAATAAAAAGATGTAGATATTTCTCTATTATAAATACATAAAGCTGCCAGATAAATTATCCAAGTTTATGAAAGTTAGAATCGATAAATTTGCTACAGGAACTAAAACTGTATCTTCAAAGTAGCTAATCAGATGGGAACATTGTTATAGACAGCAGCTACATCAAGGACTCAGGTGGATGCTTTTTCTGCAGCTGGGCTACTATCTGAAAGAACCCTGACACTGAGCTGCTTCTTGCATCCAACTGCAGGGCAGAAAATGCCTGTCAACAGCACCAATTTTTACTGAAAACATTCCTACTATGAAAGAAATAGGCACCAATATAAGTGACTAAAGTTGAGAAACACCATTCTCACTAAAATGAGTGCTCATTCTAAAAATATTCAAACATCAAAATGGGAGAGAATCAGTTGAATAAAGCTTTGTAATGCTTTATGTTAGTAGTCAAAAATCAATACTAATGAATAAAATACATAACATATATGTCAGAATGTATGCATTTATTTTTAAGATCTTTATTTTACAACAGTTCCTATTATAAAACATACCAAGTCCAAGATATGAGCAAGACAAATAAATATTTTTACCTTGTAGAAGATACTTCAAAACCTTTAACATTTTCTAAAAGAATATACTTTGGTAATTTCTGTAATCTAAAAAATAAAAAAATAAAAAACAAATGGAATTCTAAATATCTCATTGCTGGGAAGTAGAAAGTAGAGAAAATCATCACTTGCAAGAAACACAACATAAGTAATTGTCCAAACTCTCTCTTTCTATAAAGGAGTTTAAAAGGATGGAGACAACTCATATTTTATTCATTTTCCCTAAAAACATGATACACTTGATAAAGTTAACATTTGAAATGTTAAATTCCATTGAAGCTTATCTCAAAACATGGGTTTGCACAGGGCCTCTGCACTGCACAGCCCAAAGGGTTGCCATTCACATAGAATGGCAGCTTCGAGGGTTAGCACAAGTTTTCAAACCACGAGTAACAGCATTCGCTAACATTAGCATCATTTGTATTGCTACTATGAGCAGAGGCAATAGAATTTAGCTAATAGGCTATAACTTCCTGCCACTCGCTGTGGTGGCGAGGGTGGAATTTTGAAACATTTGCAGTTATTCTATTGGTCATGGCAGAAGATAAATGACATGCACAGTATCTGAAGGGAGCATGTGTAAACTGCTAATCTCCGTAAAACTTCAAACACCACATTCTTCCAGATCCAAAGTTTTAAATTTAAGGTAAGCTTCTACAGAAATCTAAGTTTTTACCTTGGGAGAATATCTAGAATGTATAAGAAGCTATTCGTCCTTGGATCAGTCATATCACCCTGCAGGCCAATTCTAAAGGGGTAAAGAAAGCACAAAAAGTTTATCTAGAATCTTATACAGAGATATCAAATCACTTTTAAAACATCAAAACTGAATTAAGTTTGTCCTTACAAAAATCATGAACATCTTGTTGCTATAGAGAACAAAATTCATTTATTTATTTAATTAAAAAGAAAGCCCTATATATCTAATAAATCATACTTAAAATTTATTTTTACAAAGCAATATGTCAAATGAAGCCAAAAAAAAAAAAGAACAAGAAATCAATGAGGAATAAAATCAATTACGCTCTTAAAAGGACTTTGTTCAGGAAAAATACACACACACAAACACAAACACTAGCAAACAACATTTTGCTCTGCCTCAGGTGATACAAGAGTTCATATGAATAGGTAGCAATTCGGAGCTAATGGCATTGGTGACTAATCTAAGCAAATCAGAGTAGTAGGTAAGGCTAAGACAATCTTGTCCAATGTAAAGAAGAGAGACTTAAGCTGAGGACTTGATTCTATAAGTAGGAGGTGCAACTTGGCTAGTCTAACCAAGGTCAAGACAGGTCACGTAAAGAGGTAGTATCTGAGCTAGCAATTAGATCTTACAACTAAGAGTCTCAATATGATCAAGGATTGAGCAGAAAGGAAGACTTGGATTGGGCCTAAGTAGCAGAAACAGAACCAGGGTTTAAAATCATGCGACTTATTATTAAGAGCTTCATAAACTGACAGCAGGCCAAAGCCATCAGTGAGTCTGAGGCTCAGCCAGCGGATTAGACTGGACTGGAACAGATTCCTCAGAAATCTTTGGCTCTTCTTATTCTGTCCCTTTCCTCTCAGAGTTTCAAATGATAACTACAAAATCAGTTCCCGCTGCCGCCAGCAGCTGGAGTTGGGCTAATACAGGGTGGGGGGATGGCAGGGAAGATATTGGGGCCCACCGCAGTGATATATGAGGCTTCGCAGCGCTGAGGCTGCACTCTGTTTGGATATCATACTCATTGCACTTCACATTATGACTAATGCTGAATTATAAATATAAGTAGACGAAAGGAATTATTTATGAAAAATTTCAAAACTATGAAAACGTAACTGCCGAACTTCAAAGTGTCCATGCTTGAAACAATGGTATTACTTGATTTAATGAGTTCTTCAAAAGCACTCTTTCTTGACAGAGAAATATTTATTATACATACCTTGTGAATGGCTGGCACGGAGGGCTCATTAAAATCATATTGAAAGATAATCTGTCAAACTCTTCTAGCGTAATCCCCTGAGGAATGAACATTTGAGGGGAAAAAAAAGAATATAAAAACATGGATAGAATGAGGCAGAAGGAAAATACTAATGAACTATAATTAAGTATATCAGAAATTATAACATTGTATATAACACAATACTTTTCAAATCAAATTCAGTTAAACTTTCCACAGCACTCTGGTGCAGGACATGGGGCAGTAAACTGAAGCTATTAGAAATGAAGTCACTTCCTCACCAGGTGTCAGCTCCAGCCAGAGCAGAGCTAGAAGGGCAGTTTCCTGGATCCTAAGTCCTTCTTTCCTCTGTCATGCCTCAAGCATAACACTGCTGTTTTCTGGGGTCAAACATGGTGCGTGTTATTTTGTAATTAATGATTTTGGGCATAGGGTAAAGCAAATTTTAAAATATCTATTAATCAATAATTTTCTTTTATTTAGTAAATGTGATATACTAACTAGTCACCATCCCTTTTCACATGTTTGTTAAAGGCCTCATTTTTAGATATCCACAATTATTTCCTTGTTTTACAGTTGTACACAAAGAACTTTAAAAGATTATAGACAAGATTAATCAAAATAATCCCTAATGGGCTAAGTGGTTGAAAAATGTGCTATTTTGATCCTTTTTATATATCAGAAGATGAACAGAGTCATGGGTTTGCCAACTCTTATTAAGCACTCTTAGTGCACATCCTTAGCCAGGAATTTAAAGAGATCAGCCCAGAATTACAACCTTTCTAATTATAATTCACTTCTAAGAAGTTCAAGTATGAAAGTAAAGCAGGAAAAGCTTTAAAAGCTTTACTCTGAGTTTTGTAAAGAGTGAGTTAACCTCATCTGTGTCAGTTGTTTCCATCGTAGTAAAAGTCTGAATGTGCATGTCTGTCATTTTTTGATCACAGCATTTGTAAATAATTTAAGATATATTTGTAAAATGAAATCAAAATTAAATATTGAAAATTTCCCAAAGTACTTCTGGAATCTTGGATTCCCAGGAAAGCAATTTGAGATCTTACACTGAGCAGTGTATGGGGCCTGGCATTAGATAGCACATCACATTCAAGTTCAACAGTTTGTCCATACAGGGCCCCTATGATGAGCAAATGGATGTGGATTGATTACAGCTAAATTCCTAAAACTAAGGTAAAATTAAAACAACATTCTTTTATAGCAATTATACCAGGAGTATCCTATCTAGAATCTAAAGAAATTAAACAGAGTCAATGTCTCTAACATAGATAGACACTAAAAAAAAAAAAAAATAACAATTTTAAAAGATCTTTGAAAATAGTGATTTTTTTTAATAGTGTAGGCCAAATAATAAGACAGTTATGCAAAAAAAAAAATCACTAAATTGGACCAATCACAACTTAATTTATTTAATCTGATATTCTAGGTTAATGAATACATATTTGAATTCAAGAAAGTAGTCATGGAGATACACAAGTTATCTTTAATGATTCGGTATTTTAAAGCTAAAGGAAATGTATTCTTTTTCTACTATATGGCCATACAAATTAATGAAAACACTTTTGCTTTCATACAGTACTGGATCAAGTCAGTGTGGTAACACCATTTATTCCATGTTCACGGGCAGTTGTTTCTGTCCCTCTGCCTGCCTTATTGCTTCTTTTCTCAGAAAGTTTCCTGGCTATTCTTACACTTAATTTTCTTCTGCTTAACATCATTTTTCTGTTGCTTTTTTAAAAATGTTTTCTACCTCTGTTAAAAAATACTATCTGACTAGGCATGGTGGCTCACGCCTGTAATCCCAACACTTTGGGAGGCTGAGGCAGAAGAAGGATCGTTTGAGGCCAGGAGTTTGAGATCACCCTGGGCAACACAGCGAGACTCTCCATCTCTACCCCTTGTCCCCCAAAATTAGCTGGGCATGGTGGCATATGCCTTTGTTTTTTTGTTTGTTTGGTTTTTTTACCATTGTTGATTTAAAGTTTACTTTATCTGATATGAGAATGGCTACATCTGCTTGCTTTTGGTTTACATTTGCATGGAATATTTTTTCCATCCCTTTACCTCCAGTGTGTGCGAGTCCTTGCAAGTTAGATACGTTTCTTGGAGACAGCATACACTTGGGATGTGTTTCTTAAATCCATTCAGCCAATCTAATTCTTTTATGTGGGGCATTAAGACCATTCATGTTCAGTGTTTGTACTGATATGTGGGATACTGTTCTGTTCATAATGTTGAATGATACCTTGTTTTGTTTTCCCTCTTGTGCTATTATTGTATTAGAGCTGTGAGCTTTAACTTTTAGGTGTTTTTACACTGGTGTGTATCTATCGTGCTGTTCCATGTATGATACATTTTTGAGCATTTCCTGTAGGGCAGGTCTAGTAGTTACAAATTCCCTTAGTGTTTGCTTGTCTGGAAAAGTCTTGATTTCTCCATCCTTTATGAAATTTCATTTTGCAGGATATAAAATTCTTAATGGGCAGTTGTTCTGTTTAAGAAGAGTAAAAATGGTACCCCAATCTCTTTTGGCTTGTAAGGTCTCTGCTGAGAAGTCTGCTGTTAACCTGATGGGTTTTCCTTTGTAATTTAGTTATTGTTTTTGTCTTGTAGCTTGTAGCATTTTTTCCTACATTTTGACTTTGGCTGGGTTGATGCCTATATGTCTTGGAGATGTCCTGTTTGCTATGAATCTTCCTGGTATTCAATGACCATCTTGTATCTAGATATCTGAATCTCTGGCTATACCAGTGAAGTTCTCCCCAGTAATTCTCTCAGATAGGTTTTCCATACATCTCACTTTTTCTTCCTCTCCTTCCACGATACCTATAATTTGTATATTGA
>CAUYSK010080094.1:0-42313 GCA_963575035.1 Avahi laniger | reverse complement strand
ATTGTTTGAGCTCAGGAGTTCGAAACCAGCCTGAGCACGAGCGAGACCCCGTCTCTACTAAAATTAGAAAGAAATTAATTGGACAACTAAAAATATATAGAAAAAATTAGCCGGACATGGTGGCGCATGCCTGTAGTCCCAGCTACTCAGGAGGCTGAGGCAGAAGGACTGCTTGAGTCCAGGAATTTGAGGTTGCTGTGAGCTAGGCTGACACCACGGCACTCTAGCTCAGGCAACACAGTGAGACTCTGGCTCAAAAAAAAAAAAAAAAGAATGTAGGTATGTGTGTGGATGAGTGTGCGTCCTGGCAAGAGCAAAGAGTCATGAATTATTTGAGATGGTAGAAGAGGGGATACTAGCAATGAGGGAGAAAGACAGGAATTCTTCTGCCTTGTTAAAACAATCTACAAATGCATAAAAAGGTGAAATCAATGGACATAAAGAGCCCAGTGTTAATAAATAACACAGAATAAAGAGGAATAGAGCGAGATGGAAAGAAGTCAAATGGCTTGTAAGAACCTCCAAGTTCAGATTTCTACAAGATTTTTAAAAATTTTAATTTCTCCTTATTTCAAGCATTATTCATATATAGTCAATTTACAATTTACTGTCAAAATATACTTAACTTCTGGGTTATTTAGAAACTGATCTATTTAAAACCAGTCGAGTTTCACCTTAGAAAAGTAACATCTAAATACTATCATAAAATTAGTCTAGTAGTATAGTTTGTAAGTTTTCTAAAGCAAACTGGACCCTCTTATGGAAGGACCCAATAAAGGAAATACGACTTTCTAAATCATATAAAATTGGTGAAAACAGTGAGAGAAAGCTGATCGCTAATATTTCCAAAGGATTCACATTAGCGTTCTTCTAAATAGAAACTCTCCTATTTATAATTTGACTAAACTAGAAATAGGGAAAAAGTAGTATGTGTATGCTGGAGCCTGCCAAATGAAGATCAATTAGTAACAAGTTTTATGTTATGCTAGAGCAAAACAGAAAAATTTTCATGAACTCGGCATGAAGTAATTTTCTATATATAATAGCTTGAAGCTATAGGCACTTAAGTTTCCCAAGATATTAGTCAGTTCGTCCTTACAAAGTTTGTCAGAAGGCCAGGTGAGGTGGCTAATGCCTATAATCCTAGCTCTCTGGGAGGCTGAGGCAGGAGGATTGCTTGAGCTCATGAGTTCAAGACCAGCCTGAGTGTGAGACCCAGCTGCTACAAAAATAGAAAAAATTAGCCAGGCATGGTAGCGCGTGCCTGTGGTCCCGGCCAATCAGGAGGCTTAGGCAGGAGAATTGTTTGAGCCCAGGAGTTGGAGGTTGCAGTGAGCCAGGATGACACCACTGCACTCTACTAGGGGCAACAGAGCAAGACTCTGTCTCACAAAAAATAAATTAATTAATTAAATTAAATTAAATGGTAACAGAGATTTTATCTCTGGGTGGTGAAATGGCTCAGAACGTTTTTGCTTTCTTCTTTGTACTTTTCTATAGTATCTGAATTTTTTCAATAGTACATACAGTCAGCCCTCCATACTCACAGGTTCCAAATCTGTGGATTTAGCCAATCACCAATAGAAAATATTTGGGGGAGAAAAATCCCCCAAAATAACAATATAACAATTAAAAAAACAAATAAGAACAATACAGTATAGCAAGCATTTACATTGTATTAGGTATAGCAGAGGATGTACATAGGTTATGCATATATTATGTACAGAGACTTGAGCATTTGTGTGGATTTTGGAATGGGGTTGGGGGTGGGAGTGTTCCAGGAACCTACATCTCCAGGATACCAAGGGACAACGGTATAATTTTTAAGATTTGTAAATTACGAAATCACTTACACCAGTCCCTTTTTCATTTGCATATCATCACTGAATGGAAGAGTATTATCATAAGAATTCACATGAAATATGCGACATTTAAACTGAGACCAGTAGAATCAACACATATAAAAAAAGGAAAATCTGTATCTGGAGGATAGAAGACATTTAAAAACAAAACCAGGTGAACCAGGTGAACTGCTTGCTCATCTGCTACAAACTGAGTAAACTACTCCACAAATCTTAAGTCCCAAATGCTCCAAAATTGGAAACTTTTTGAGCTCTTACGTGATACTCAAAGGAAATGTTCACTGGAGCATTTCAGACCTCAGATTTTTGGATTTGGGATGCTCAATTAGTAGGTATATACACATATTTCAAAATCAAAAAAAAAAAATCCAAAATCTGAAACACTTAGGGTCCTGAGCATTTCGGATAAGGGATAGTCAACCTGTACTTAAAGGAATCTGAAGTTATTTACATTTCAAATTACTCCAATAATAGTAATCATTAACAGTCACAGGGCATACCACCTAGTTGATTCCTAATATTACTTTCCCTAAAAGGAGCAAAAATATTCATTTAGGTCAGTTAGTAAGTAGTCCAGAAAACTATCGCAGCACTCCAAAGAGGCAAGAACTACTTTATATAGCTACAATTAATTATCTTCTATACACATGTACATCTACTATCCATAGCTATATAATAGTAAAACCCGTTGTCACAATGCACAGTAGGTAGAGAGATTTACTTAGAGGTATTCTTCCTAACCAAGAATGCTGCCATTTTTAATCACAAAATTTAACATATTTTAAGATTTTCTCATATAGTTCAAGTAAGAAATAAAGGTGGGCTTAAATTATAAACTCAGTAAGACTGGAGACAATTTCAAAGTGACATGAGCAACAGATCTTAGTGGCTGAAGGGTATGGCAGGGAAGGAAGAGAGAAGAATTGAGAAGAGTTCACAGATTAGATACTGAGTGATATCAATAACCAAGATAAATGGTGAGCGTACAGTTGTGAATGAGTGTGTACAGGTGTGTATGAATGAAAAACAGGTTTGAAGGAAAATATATGGGGCTTATTTTAGACAGGTAGAATTTGAAGCCCAATGCCATACAGACAATGATCTGTTCAGAAGAAGCTAGAAATATAACATTTAGAGTGAGTGCAGAGGACTGGTAGGAAAAAAAGGTATCTGGGAGTCAAATGTGAATAGGGAGCAGGTAAAGTAATGAAAACATGTGAGATTACCCAAAGAACTTTATGAGGAGTAGAAGAGAGGAGTCAATGATAAAGAAATGAGTCAATGACAGCTTGGGAAAGTTCTTGGGGGCAGGGAAAGGACAAAGGGTCTTCAAAAAAGACTAATGAACAATCTAAAAGCTAAAAGAACAAAAGTTTCAAGGAAAGGGGAATGGTCAACTGTCACTTGCAGCAGAGGTCAAGTAAGAAGAATGCCGTTAATTTTGTAGTTAGGCAACCTATCAAAAAACAGTTTCAACTGAGTGGTGAAAGTGAAAATACTGGGAATTAAGGGATGAATAAAAGGTGGGAAACTAGCCACAATAAGCAGGAACCATTTCCCAAACTGTACTGTAGTTTCCCAAAGGTACTAACCACAGACCCATTCCCTTATGTAGCATTCTTTGTTCCCAGGTTCACGAAGTAACAGGAGAGACTTAAACATGGCATGTTTATAAGCTAGGAGGAAGAAACCAACAAACAGGAGGAGACTACCCGAAATTGTAAAGAGATAAATGAAGGAATAAACTGCTAGAAGGAATAAAGATGGATTCCAGAGCATATGATAAAGCAACACATATTTGAGACAGAAGGAAAAATAGCAAGAGTTATGAATGAAAATGTTAGAAATCGGTAGAAAGCTGATACAGGAGGCAGATCCATTCTCAATGACCTTTTTTCTTCCCCCCTCTGAAGACCACAAGGTCATTCTTCAAAAGTGAAAGAGTGAGGGTGAAGCAGGTTTGAGTAGTACACTAAAGGTTTAGAATAGCAACTATAGGCTGTGTGCGCGGTGGCTCAAACCTGTAATCCTAGCACTCCGGGAGGCCAAAGCAGGAGGATCTTTTGAGCTCAGAAGTTCGAGACCAACCTGAGCAAGAGCAAGACACCATCTCTACTAAAAATAGAAAGAAATTAGTTGGACAACTAAAAATATATGGAAAAAATTAGCTGGGCATGGGGCACATGTCTGTAGTCCCAGCTACTCGAGAGGCTGAGGCAGGAGGATGGCTTAAACCCAGGAGTTTGAGGTTGCTGTAAGCTAGGCTGACGCCACAGCACTCTAGCCCGGGCAACAGAGCGAGACTCTGTTTCAGAGAAAAAAAAAGAATAGCAGCTATGGAGAAGAGAAGAAGAAAAAAGAGAGAGACTAAGGTGGAATGGGAGGCAGAAAATAGTGCATTTATAGGAAGGCTGCACCATTGTTCTATAACTTTTCAAAGTCCCAAGGAACCCTAAGTTGAAGCTTGACCTTTATAAACTCCAATCCATTCCAAAAGCCTAAATTATCCCATTTCCCGGGACCTAGAGACTATAAATCACCTGTTAAGTATAATAATACCTAAACCCAGTACGTAACTGAGGACTGAAGTATATCTGGTAAGTTTCAAAAAACCTCCCTACGATCTTAAAAGCACCAGCAATAAACAACTAGAATTCACAGGAGAGTTTGTGGACCAAGAGATTTTAATGTTAGCATTCTTATAATTAAATACTTCTTAAAAGAAATGCCATTTAATCAGACTACAAGGAGGAAAACATCACATCAAAAGAGATGTTGACAAGAAGATAATGAAGTCAGATGGATCCCCTAATATATTCAACAGTTCTCATTCATTTTAACGCTTCGATAGGTAAGCTAAAACAACAGTAACACTTATAATTTATGATTTACAATCCCATTATTTTCAAAGGTCTGAGACAAAATGAACATGATTTTATCTAATGTGTCATTACTTTTAGTTAAATCTTAACTTGCAATACCATGAGAAATTTACAAAATCATGAATTTCTCACATCTTTTCATTCAAGTTGACACCTAGTTCTTACATGAAGAAACACATTAAGTTACCCCTTCAAATAAAAAGGCACTTATTTTTGAAAATATTCGAGTGAGTCAGCATTAAAACATGAGCCCCTAAAAGAGACCAAGTGTCACTGCCCTGTTCTATACATACCATCATGCAGGCGCATATGAATAACTACAAACTGCACCCTAAATAAACAAAGATAAATTTTAGGAGATAAGGTAAAACCAGAAAAATGGACATTTATTTAATATCTATTATGTGCTTCGAAATTTGAATCCTCACAACAATTCAGTAGGGCAAGTGATAAAATATTTCAGTCCCAAGCAATAGTGTCTGAGCTGTGTAATCACACAACAAATGGAAAATCTTGAATTCACATATAGATTGCTTAGGCAGAATGATGGCAATCATCCTAGGCAGAGACTGAAGGAAAAATCAAAGTGAATATGCACTTAGGTGAAATAAAGTATTGCTGATGTGGTATGTCAGGTGATCTTCCATCAACCCATCTGCTTGGTGTTTAGGCTGAGATCATGAGAAAAATATAAAACAGAATCTTTGTCACCAAACAACACTGTCAAGAAGTAATTTAGAATACTACCAGGCTCAAAAGATTGAAATCACCACCCCGTGTTCTCAATCAGTTGTGACACCAAAACTAAACAGTGGTAACATATGGTAGCTATAAACACACAAAAAAAAAAACAAACCCACACCTATGTAAAATATAGAAAAGTCTTAGAATAAGTTACCACAAAATTACATATATTACCAAAGAAAATTAAACAGTGGCATTTACAAACAAGCACAATACCTTCAGCATACAAAAATAATGAACATATGCCTAGTCTCAAATATTGACAATCTCATGGAAAAGGACAAACAGGTGCACAAATTTAATACAAAGCAGAATGAAATAATCATTAAACACCAAGTATTGTAGAAATGAGTGTGTGTGTGTATTCCACTCGCCACCCCCTGAATGTTGAAACAAGTATTCAGAGAAGGTAGCATTTGAGCCATCTCTTGAAGGAAAAGGGAGAGAAGGTTTTTTCAGGCTCAGTTAGCAATGGTACAGAGAACTGACAACGTATTTGATATTATATACAATACGAATGACCCATATGATTCGAATGTAGCATATGTGGATGGATATGATGACATGGCCCAAGAAAGGTAGGATAGGACAGATCCCAAAGGGATTTGACAAAAACTACTCAGACGATGTTTATATGTAAAGAATAAACTATGTCAGAAAGCAAAGATACTATAGATACTATACTTTTACAGATCAGAGATTAGAGGCAGACAGTACAGTAGGAAAATTTCAGGATTTAGAGGAAAATAGATCTTGGCTAGAATCTCAGCTCTACCGCTTACTAGCATTAGCTTTTTTAAAGCAGAACTTCCATATTTGTCATGTGAAGATAGTATTGATTATTGTTAGAAAGACTTAATGGCAGCAAATGTATGTTGTCCAATATACTGTCTTTCAATTACTGAGTCAAACCTGAGTAGTTTCCTTCTAATATTAAGTGGTAGAATGTAGGAGATAACAGGGAAGGTATATTCAGTCTCAATAACTGGTAAGATGACAATGCCATTAACTGAAGAAGGAATATAAGGGAATATAAGAGAAGCAGTAGATTTGGAGAACAGAAAAATTATACCGAGTTTTAGACTTCTCAGATTTGCAGTGAAGAGTGGAATATATACCTACAAAGATATCTAGCAAAGATACAAGAAGGCATAAAAAATCTGGGTCTTGAGAACTCAGAAGACAGTTCTAACAGAAATAAAATTTCAAGAACCAAGAACATACAAGGAAAAGCAAAGAACAAGTGAACCAAAAACAGGAGCTCACAAGGAGCCAGGGATTAAACAATGAGTTAAGTGTGCCAAGAAGAAAGAGTTTCACAAATACAAAGGTAGCCAACAGTATTAAGTACTGGGCAAAACTGCTGGATTTGGCAATTAAGATCTCCAGCAAACTTTGAGGGGAGTTTCCACAAAACTTTGGTGACATCAAACTGCAGACATTTAAGGTATAAATGAGCGGTAAAGAAGTAAGAGTAAAAACTACTCTAAGGGTCCCCAACTGGGTAATTCACAAACGTAGCAATGGAGACTAAATGGGTATTATAAACCTTTCAAACAGCTATGCAAAGCTAAAATAGACTAAGAAAAATATTGTTTCTTTGATTCTCTAATTAGCGGTTCTATACATACATATTTTAAAATGAAACCATGAATTAGTTTTATAAATGTCATGTTTTGTAGACAGGCTCCTTTATATCAGCAGATTCTTGGTAGAAAATAAATAAAAAGATTACTAAGTAATAAAAGGCTGGGAATTATGGGCCTCTTGAAAGAAATCCAGCACTGAAGAATAAATGCAATGTGAATGACTGTATTTCATCACTGAGTTCAAAAACTCAAAGATTTTGTTGTTAAGATTTTTGTTGGTTGACTGGTTAGTTTTCTTTTGTTTTCAGAGGTGCAAAAGGGGTAAGATGTTGGGTCAAGATTAAGAAATGAATACAAAGAAATGTGTTAAAGCTCCAGAGAGAAAGGTAATTAAATGTCACTGAGAAAAAGATGTACCACAAGGAAAAAGGACTGACCTTACAAATGCTGCAGTTATACATAAGTTACAGCACATTTCTAGAAAACTATGCATGCATTCTCACCCTCAAAAAAGCTGTCCTACAGAACTTCAGTTAACTAGTTAATTAAAACAGTTATAGCTCTGGTGCAATTAAAGCACTAGAGCTATATCACACAGAAGTGAAGAGATTCTGAGTCTGATACACATATGTTCAAATTTCTGCTCCTCTGCTGACTGTTTAACCTTATCGTTACTTTAGCTTCGCTAAAGATGTTTCTTCATTTAACAATAACATTTATCTCATAAGCTATTAGGAAGACCAAGAAACAATATATGTAAAGAGTTTAGCACAGTGCCTGGCACAAGCTAACCATTTAAGAAATATAGCTATATTATTAAAATAAAGTATAAATTTCTCTAGCCTGAAGATTGAAAGGACCTAAGTTTTAAAGGAAAAGAAACAAATGGAACAGGAAAGATGAATATATCTGGTTACATAATCCTTTAAATTTTTATATGTAAAACATATGAAACAATATTAAAAGGTAAGCATCATACAAAACCAAAAAAAAACTTGGTATGGAATAAATTTATAAAAATTATTTTTCTCTTACAAAAAAAGAGAAAAACTCCAATGCAAAAAATATATATTGACATACTCTATGCTCTGCATAAACTACTCCAAGTCCTCAGTTTAGGAATCCACAAAGACAGTAATATAGACTAGATTGCAATTTTTCAATACTTCAACATGTGACCAGTAATGTGTGGCATTTTAGAATTCATAAAGCTCTAAATTTGGAGTATAACCTTCCTTATGTCCTTAAAGGAAAAGAATTATTTGAAGCATAAAATAACAGTATTTGAAATATTAGGTTCCGATGACACCAATTAAATTTTCACAGACACTAATGCAAATCTATTACTACCTGTTTTAATGTTAAAAAGCATTAACTCTAGTACATATTCTTATACCAACCTAATGATATTTTAAGCTATACTAAAACTGTTTCAGAACTGCCACTGGAATGGGGAAGGCATTTGTGGAGAGCTCAAGCAGTTATTGCTCTGCATTGATCACCGTTCCACCCTTACGACTGTAAGTAATTCCAGTTCCACTTGTATCTGTTCTTATACAGTTGGGGTCCAATTTATTTTCAGACTTTCTTTTTAAAACTGAAAAATAATTCTAACAACCCATATCAGATCTCTCCCCTACTGATCTCAAAGACAAGAAAATTCACTTAAAATAACTATATTGTTATTCATAACTGAGGTGCCAAAATTTGTCAATGAAATTTAAGTATACGATTATGTGGAACCCCCCGGTTTTTCCACATCTTTAGAAAAACTACCAAAATTTCAGTTGGGGCAAATAGCACATTTTGCCATATTTATTTCTGGAATAATTTCTTGATTCCTATGCCCAAGGCAACATCCAATCCCTTCACATTTTGTTTTGAACAGAATAAAATATTGTGGAACCTATTTACAATATAAAGTAAGAGACAGAAATAAAACCAAGTTGTTAACTTTGTTATAGCTTTTTTGTGCATGGTACATACATGTGGGATTATATACTTTGGCTAGGAATATATTTTATTCTTTTTTCTTTTTTGCATCAGAAGAGGAATATATTTTAAATGCTAATTTACTCAAAGTTTGGGAGAAAAGATATTCTGCCTCTATCTAAATTGAAATTTTGATTAACAAAACTAACTACATTATACAACAATTGTGAATTTTTCAAAAAAAAAAAACATAATAATTATAATCCAAATTAAAACAGAATATTAACTATTTTGTAGGGACTTCAAAATCTTACATAGAAACTAGCCCTTGAGTTATAAAAATTCATTTGCTTTATTCAGTATGGATAAGTAACGGTAGACACAAAGACTGAAATGTATCTGTAATAACCCTATGATGACATAAAATTGAAGTTGGTTTTAGAGCAAATCCTTGACAAGTTTGTTTACAATTTTTATTTCCTAGTAAAAAAGACAACATATAGAGTTTCTTATTCAGATTTCAAATACATGGGACTTTCTATAATAATTTTACATGACTTTTGAATATAGTACCATAACTCTGTGTATTAAAAAGAATTGAACTCAAATGTTAACAAATTGAAAAGGAAAAAAATAAATTAAAAAAAAATTGGAAAATATACTAAACAAGCAGGGAAATTTCAAAAAGCCACGAAACAAAAATCATTTGGCTGGTTATTGGGCCACTAACTTTACTTCAATTAAAAAAGTTTTTAAATCACCTAAGTACATTAGCTAAGCCAGCCAATCCTTTCACACCCACCACCCCACACAGACACAGAAAGCAGCCAAGATATTCACTTTTTCAAAAAATGTCTAATAAAAATTATTTTTACCTGTATATTGTTTTCTGTGACTCTGTTCCACCAAACCATATTGATGGGTATTCCTGATTTACACCTGTCAGCAAGGCAGCCAATAGGGTTCTTTGCTTTTCGTGCCTTTGATCCCATCGGAACTAGCCTCTCCTCCAGCATCCCCAGGCGATACTTCCTTGGCTAGGAAAAAGAAGGAAAGAAACCAGGCCACTCCTAACATCCCCTACACTAATCTAAACTAACGTAACTAACATATTGAAGATACTGGAAATGGTGGAATAGGAAACAGGTAAAATTTCTAAAACACTCCCTGTAATATCCTTATCACCACCCACCAACTCCCACCCCACACCAAACCCACACCTTCAAAATAACCCACAGTCCTAATAGGCTGAACAATAATATTATATAAAGCAACAGATGTTTTAGACAAATACATTATAATCTGTTAAGACCTTATTCAATGAACAGAAATTAACTTGTCGGCAAAGTAAATGCTTTGCAAAATTTTTTCTGCTGTCACTTACCTATTCTCACTGCAATACGAAGAAATGGCTTCATGGGCATAAAATACACATTAAAAAAAAGTTCTCCAAACTATATCTTTTTCTGCTCATCTTGCTACCTTATTTTCTACTGAGAACTACCCCACTTAAAAAAAGCAGCTGATTCCTAAAGAAATGGATTTTGAAAGATTTTTGATTCTATGTACAAGTCACTTTATCTTGTGGGAGCATTCAACCTAACATTCAATCTAACATTCTCAGTGAAAAGAATAATTTCAGACTAAAAAAATAATAACAACAGAAATTTCCTTAGTCATTTAAATCTCAGTAATATAAATAGATTAATATTGAATAAACTGTCCAATAAAATCATAAATTCCTTAGTGTGGCTTACATTTTAAGAAAGTTAGTAAACCATCTTAACAGTGGTTAGCTGGACTTTTATATGAAAACATTAATGATTGCTTCCACCACCTTATTTCTCTTAATTATGACAAATTTGTACTACATTGCATCTAAAAGGGAATTTGTATATATATTTTTTCTCTTCAAGAAATACTGATCCATGCTTGAGAAGATATCTAGTTTAAAACCTGAAATAAGAAAATCTATTGTCACTCATTGTTCTGTCACGAGGTATAATAAGATTGCTGAAACAAATAGTTAAAATTATAGTAAGTTTCTTCTGGCTATCTGCCATAGCCATATAAGTTTTTCAAAAAAATTTCTCTAATATAAAAAGAACTAATTTGAGGAAGACAATTGATCTCTAAATTTCAAAAGCCTTGCAAATAATGCCTATTGAAATTATTCTATGCAAATTAGATTCTCCATTCCACAAATGGGCATCTGATATATTGTCTTTGATTTAAAGAGGACAAAAAAAAAATTAACCTTGCATTAAGAAAGGCAATTAGATTATCTACCTACACAATAATTACAGCCATGAAAAGAGTTTTATGAGAATAAATTGTTTTGAGACTAAATAAGTATTTCTACCTTTATGCAATCTTGAACCAATCTAGTCACTCTGTTTATATCAGAAAGAACTTTTGTACATTAGAACAAATATGTACCCTTCATGGTTTGTGCCATGGAACCACACGGTAAGGGAAAGAATTTTAAAGCAAGTTATATCTAGTAACGTAACTCTTTGGAAAGAGAATAAGATTAAACTCATAGTTTTTGTGTTCAAGCAGACGACTGTAAAAAGTTTTGACATAAGAATAACATAACCTTAGTTAAGCATTCACTAATTTAAAATTTGTCTTTTAGAAAATTTCTGGGCTTAATATTATTCTTACTAGGCTTTTATGACTTGGACTGTGCAAAAAAAGATAATCCTTACTCTACCAGAAAAGTTCAACACATGAAAGAATCAAAAAACGTTTACTTAAACAAAATCACAACCTGTCAAATAGGTGTTATATATCTAAATTCCAGTCATATATCTGAATGCAAGAAAAACATTGCTTTAAACGGTCTTCTGTAATTTATCAGCAGTCCCCAACCTTTCTGGCACCAAGGACTGGCTTCATGGAAGACAATTTTTGCATGGGGGCGAGGGTAGGGGGGAAGGGGCTCGGGCTGTGATGTGTGGCCTGGTTGCTAACAGGCCATAGACCAGTACCGGGTCACAGCCCGGGGGTTCCGGACCACAGATTTAGATCTTTCACAAATTCTGACTCACTTTTGACCCAGTTATTACAGTCAATACAATTTGTCTTCTATATATAATATTAATAGTACATTAAACATAGAAAAAAGGTAAATACATCCAATGTAACATCCTCCCTCCTCAACAGCTTTCATAATTGTTTCTTATTTTTCCTAACAGGAATTTATCACTCTTCTCCCTCTACCCCATGCCCCAAAAACCTGTACCTAGCCTAAGGACTTTCTTCTCAGGTAGAAGAGATCTCCAAACATGTGTCATTGTAAGTTTTTTCGATACATAGCCAGAGATTAAACTCTAATCCCAAAGTAAAACTTTCTATATGGTACTGAATAAAAAGATCTAGGGTATCAACACTATTTATTATAAAATACCATTATAAGCAACAGTATACAAAATGATATCTGAAAAGAGCAGGCAGCAATAGAAAGCACAATCGTGAAAAATGTATATGTAGAGGCATAAGGGTGCTGCAGCGTTTGGGGAAAACCACAAGTATTCAGTCCACCATTAGTAGAAAGTCCAGCTCGAGAGCAAAAGATGAAACTTGAAAGCAATAAAAAAAAATTCATTGTTTTTATGTCCTATGGTAAGGAGTTTGAGCATCATTCCATGGGTAAAGTGGAACTCATGAAAGCTTTTAAACGGGAAATGACAAAATCAAATTTGTGTTTTAGAAAGGCAGTGTGGAGGAAGAATTAGGGAAAGGGAAGCAAAACTGGAAACAAAAAGATAAATTAGTGGACTCTGGCAGTAGTCTAGGTTAGGGTTTCCCAACCTCAGCACTACAGACTTTGGATATTTCTGTTGTGAGGGGCTGTCCTGTGCATTCTAGGATGTTTAGCAGCATCCTTGTCCTCCCCGCTAAATACCAGTAGTGGAGTATTTACCACGACCCCAGTGGTGACAACCAAAAATATCTCCAAATACTCCCAGATAGATGTCCTCTGGAAATAAGAGAACACAGCTGCCTCCGGCTAAGACTCACTAGTCTAGAAAGGAGGGTGTGAACTAGAGGCAATTACGGTGGAAATAGCTAAGGCCCAATTGTGGAAAAATCTGGCAGATTAAAAACAACTATTGGTGATTAACTGAAAGTAGAGACTAGGGAAAAGCAGAAATCAAATGGAAGATGAGGAAATAAAAGGTGCAAACAAAATTTTACGGAAATGTTTATTTCCCAAAGTTTTCTAAGTTCTGTAAAATCCAGGCCCCTCCTCCAGAGCACATCAAAGCAACAATCCCTCTTCTCTTTCTCTTAGCTTCCAGAAATCCTTACCTAGACCAACTTTAAGAATGCAATGTCTGCCCAAGGTAAACTGCTGGTCAAAAAAAAAGAAAAAAGAAAAAGAAAAAAGTGGAAAAAAAGACATAATAAGAAAAAACATAACAACAAAAAAGAATGCAATGGCCCCACAAAAAAAAAAAAGGCAAATTCCCTTCTTGATCCTCTATTCTTCTCAATCCAATCAGTCCCACCTTCCTGGTTATTATAAAATGGGAAACATTTTAAAATGCCATGTCAGAGTGGCCTGATAGCTTTGGGAGGCTGAGGTGAGAGGATTGCTTGGGGCTGGGACTTTGAGACCTGTCTGGGCAACATAAGGAGACCTCTCTCTACAAAAATAAATAAATAAATAACTAAATCAGCCGGGCATGCTGTCACACGCCTGTAGTCCCAGCTACTCTGAAGGCTGAGGCAGGAGGATCCATTGAGCCTAGGAGTTTGAGGCTGCAGTGAGCTGTGACTGTGCCACCACACTCCAGCCTGGGTAACAGAGCAAGATCCTGTCTCTACTGAAAAAAAATTTTTTAATTGCATATCCTATTGATAACCGGCTTTTATGCTCCACCCCTACTAAGTCAACACTGTACACCAAAATTTCCAATTCTCATTTTCTGTGGTAAAATATCCAGCAGAGCCTGTAACTGGTTTTTTTTCCCTCTTTCTCAATATGTACAACTTTCAAGTCTCGTTCATCACAAAAGTGACTGATTTTTATCTTTCTTCACAAAATCTAAATGAACAACACTTGAAGTCGAAATAGTTTCGTTTTACTCTTTTTATTGAGAATTTTTTTAAAAAGCACCTTAGGACCTGACTAAAAGTTTTCAAGGATAAGAAAAGGTTTGAGAATGTATTCTAGAGTAGCACTTCTCAAACTGTAATGAACATGTAACTCTTCTGAGAATCTTGTTAAAATAAAGATTCTGATTCAGTGGGCCTAGAGCTGGCCTGAGTGTCTGCATTTCTAAAGAAGCTGCCAAGACTGCAAACGCTGATGATCTGGTGACCACACATTGAGCAATAAAGTTCTTCAGAATGTCAGAGAAAAGACCTAGAGAAGAAACAACTAGGCAGGCAAATAGAAATTAGGGCCCCCTCCAAAAATGAAAAGGGGCAGGGGTTTAAAAGTTGAACACTCCAACTCCTTACAGCTCCTTGCCCCTTTGGAGCTTGACCTAAACACTCAGAGTCTCCAGACCATTACGCATCGCCCCCAAAGCCCTAGCTTTTCAAAAACCTCTGCCCCATTCCATAAAAGCTATGTCCAATGGTTTAGAACTAAGGGAAGTCCATTCTCATTCCTAACCAGTGAGGTAAATCTCTAGACTCACTATGTCAGAGGAAAGAAAAATAAAAACTAATTTTAGCACTGTTCTAATTCTGAAGCCTAGATGCACACACATAGATTTTTTTCATTCATTCAGTCAGTCAACATTTTAGGACAAGCTTCTCTGCTCTTCTTAAAAATACAATGATCAAGAAAATCTATTCTCTTCCTCCAAGAAGTTCAAAGTCTAGCTAAAGAACAATCTATAAATATCACTGCCTGTATAGAAAATGTATTTAAAGCTAGCAAGTAACACACCAATTTTCTGGGCACAACTCTTTCAGTAATTGCAAAACAGTACTGTCTCCAAAATGCCTCACATTATCAAGTCGCACATTATTATACGTCATAATCTAATCATTAATAATAAACTAGGGAAAACAAATTGTTATCCCAGAACAAAAAGTTTCCAATACCCTGAATTATAAGAACCTCCCTGGAACACCAAAAAAACATAGCAATTGTACTTTCACTATTTGTACTGTGAAAACAATGATTTAAATGACACTTGTAAATGATTTATATTTTATTAGTTAGAACATCTTCACAAATTTGAAAAATACTAGTGCATATATGAGAAATATACCTCCCTTCAGACAATGCTTAATGAATACATGAATTCTTTTGCAGTAAGAACTCAGCAAAGCTACCTCCTGCAATTCCTTAAGAGTCTGAGGTCCACTTATTAGAAACCTTTGGCCTAGGATTTACTACATATTTATTTCAAAATAAGCCTCCATTTCTTTTACAACCTCCTCTGACTCCAAATGGTCTTCCCTCAGTTAATTAAATATTCTGATATTTTAGCGTATTTGTAATTATGAACTAAATGTAAGAACTAAATATAAGATTATAATTCCATTAATGGGGAAAATAAATGACAAATTGATTAAAATCACATGAATTTTTTTTTTTTTTCAGACAGAGTCTCACTTGCTTGCCTGGGGTGAGTGTCGTGGCATCAGCCTAGCTCACAGCAACCTCGAACTCCTGGGCTCAAGCAATCCTACTGTCTCAGCCTCCCGAGTAGCTGGGACTACAGGCATGTGCCACCATGCCCGGCTAAAATGTTTTTCTTTTGAAATAATTTCAAACTTAAAAAATTGCAAAAATAGCATAAAGAACTTTTTTCCCCAATTCATTTGAGAGTAAGTTGCTGATGTAATGTTCCATTACTCCTGAATACTTTAGTATTTGGCATTATTTTTCCCTAATCTGTTCTGGAGCTTTTTGTTTTCTTTAACTGTCTTTTGGAAAATGGAAGTTATAAATTTTGATGCTATTAACTTTATCAACATTTTCTTTATGGATGAAGCTTTATTATCATATCTCTGAAAAGAAATCTTTGCCTAACATCGAGTTAAAAGATTTTCTATTGTATTTTTATTCTAAAAATTTTGTAGACAGAGATTTTCTAGCTAGGTCTGTGATCCATTTTGTTTTAATTTTTCCGTATGATTTATGTGTGGGTTCTCTTTTCATTTTTACATTTGCATTTGTATTTATTTCAGTTTTGTTTGTTAAAAAGACTATTTCTTTATCACTGAGTTGGCTATATATGCATGGGCGTATTTTTGACTCTCTTCTTTCCATTGATTTCTGTGTCTATCCTTTCCATCTGTTTCTATCCTTTTTTTGATACCATGCTGTCTTAATTATGCTATAGCTTCATGGTAAGTGTTGAAATCAATAAAGGTTAGTCCTCTAACTTTTTTGTATTTCCATGTTTTTGACTGGTTCCTTTGCCTTCACGTACAACTTTTAGAATCAACTTGTCAGTTTTTTTTTTTCTTTTTTTTCCTTCCCATCCCATAAGGAGCTAATCAACTTGTCAATGTCTACAAAAATTCCTGCTGGGATTTTGATAGGGATTGTATTATACCGTCAATTTGGGGGAGAATTGACATTTTAAATTTACCCAGTAGTGGGATTGCTGGATCGATTGGTAGGTCTGCTTTTAATTCTTTGAGTAATTTCTGTATTGTGTTCGATAGAGGCTGTACTAGTTTACATTCTCATCGACAATGTATAAGTGTTCCCTTTTTACTGCACCCATGCTAACATCTGTTATTGTTCTGTGACTTTTTAATAATGGCCATTCTGACAGAGGTGACATAGTATCTCATTGTGATTTTAATTTGCATTTTACCTGGATGATTAGTGATGTTGAGCATTTTTTTGTATGTTTGTTGTCTATTTGTATATTTTCTTTTGAAAACTGTTCATGTCTTTTGCTCACTTTTTAATGGAGTTACTTATTTTTTCTTGCTGATTTGTTTCATTCCTCGTAGATCCTAGATAATAGTCTCTTGTCAGATGTATAGTTTGCTAACATTTCGTTCCATTCTTTGTCTATTTACTCTTTTGATTATTTCCTTTGCTGTGCAGAAACTGTTAAGTTCCATTTATTTCTGTTTGTTGTTTCTGTATTTGCTTTTGAAGTCTTAGTCATAAAAAGAATGTATGACTGGCCTTTGTCCAGAAGGGTTTTTCCTACATTTTCTTCTCAAATTTTTATGGTTTCAGGTCTAACATTTAATTCTTAATCCCTCTTGAGTTAATTTTTGTATATTGTAAGAGATAGGAATCCAGTTTCATTCTCGTGCATCTGACTCCAGTTTTCCCAGCACCGTGTATTAAATAGGATGTCTTTTCCCTAGTGTAAGTTTTTGTATGCTTTCTTGAAAATTAGTTGGTTATAGGTATATGCTTTTATTTCTAGGTTCTCTATTCTGTTCCATTGATCTATATATCTGCTTTTATTCCAGTAACATATTGTTTTGGTTACTATAGCCTTGTACAATTTGAAGTCAGGTATGTGATGCCTCCAGAGTTATTCCTTTTGCTTAAGATTGCTTTGGCTATTCAGCCTCTGATTCCATATGAAATCTAGGACCATTTTCTAATTCTCTGAAAAATAATGTTGGTATTTTGATGAGAATTACATTGAGTCTATAAATTACTTTGAGTAGTATGGACATTTTAACAATATTGATCTTCCAGTCAATAAGCATGAGATGCTTTTCCATTAGTTTGGGTCATCTGTTACTTTTCTCATCAATATTTTGTAGTTCTCTTTGTAGAGATCTTTCACCTTCTCTACAGGTCTGTAGGTTAGGTATATTCGTAGGTATTTTATTTTCTTTGCAGCTATTGTAAATAGTATTTAGTTCTTGATTTGACTCTCAGCTTGATGGTTATTAGTATATAGAAATACTACTGATTTTTGTACATTAATTTTGTAACCTGAGACTTTACTGAATTTATCAGTTCTAGGAGTCTTTAAAGCAGTCTTTAAAGTCTTCTAGATATAATATTATATCATCAGCAAACACGGATAGTTTGTCCTCCTCTTTTCAGATTTGGATGTGCTTTATTTCTTTTTCTTACCTGATTACTCTGGCTAGGACTTTCAGTACTATGTTGAATAGCAATGGTGGCAATGGGCATCCTTGTCATGTTCCAGTTCTTAGGGGGGAATGCTTTCAACTTTTTCCCAATAAGTATAATATTGGCTATGGGTTTGTCATATGTGGCTTTCATTATTTTGAGGTGTTTTCTTTCTATGCCTAGTTTTTTAAAGGTTTTTTATCATTAAGGGGTACTGGATATTATCAAATGCTTTTTCTGTCATCTATAGAGATGGTCGTATGGTTATTGTTTTTAATTCTGTTCATGTGGTGGATCCCATTTATTGATTTGTGCATGGTGAACCATCCTTGCATTCCTGCTTCTGAATTGGGTGCGTGTATAATTAGGATTATTAGATCTTCTCGTTGAACTGATCTCTTTATCATTATATTATGACCATCTTTGTATTTTGTTAACTGTTTTTGATTTAAAGTCTATCTTATCTGATATAAGAATAGCTAGTCCCACTCACTTTTGGTTTCCATTTGTGTGTAGTATTTTTTTCCACTCCTTTTCCTTGAGGCTCGAAAATATTTATGAGTCAAATGGATTTCTTGGAGACTGCATATATTTGGGTTGTGGTTTTTTTAAAAAATATTTTTGCCAATCTGTGTCTTTTCTGTTGGGCATTTAGACCATTTACAGTCAATTTCCATATTTATATGTGAGGTACTGTTCCAGTTATGTTAATTTTTCCCTTCTTGCTCTGTTTTCTGCCTCATGTTACTATTTTATAAGAGCTGTGAGTTGTTAACTTTCCGTGGGTGTCAATTTTTCTGTTTTATGTATGGAGCACTTTTAAGCATTTCTTGTAGGGCAGGTCTAGTGGTGACAAATTCCCTAGTGTTTGCTTGTCTGGGAAAGACTTCGTTTCTCCTTTATTTATGAAATTTAGTTTTGAGTGATACAGAATTATTGGCTGACGGTTATTCTGTTTAAGGAGACTGTGACAGAACTCATAATCTCTTCTGGCTTGTAAGGTTTCTGTTGAGAAGTCTGCTGTTAGTCTGGTGGATTTTTCTTTTGTAAGTTACTTGATGTTTTTACTTCATGGCTCATAGGAGTTCCTCCTTCATGTTTACTTTGGCCAGTCTAATGACCGTATGCCTTTGTGATGTCCTTTTTTCAATGAATCTCCCAGGTGTTTGTTGAGCTTCTTGTATCTGGATGTCTAAACCTGTGGCAAGACCAGGGAAGTTTTCCTCAATCATCTCCTCAAATTGGTTTTCCAGTCCATTTGCTTTTTCTTTTTCTCCCTGAGGGATATCTGTGATTCTTACATTTGGGTGATTTACATAACCCCATATTTCTCAGAGACTTTGTTCTTCTTGATTCTTCTTTATTTTTGACTGATTGGTTAATTTGAAAGAGTTGTCTTAAAGCTTTGACATTCTTTCTTCTGCTTGGTCTAGTCTATTGTGTTTTGTATTTCCTTATATGAATTTTTTCATTTCCAGAAGTTTTTGGTTTTTTAAAACATATCTCTTCAGTAAATCTTTAATTCATTTCATGAATTATTTTTCTAGTTTCTTCGAGTTGGTTTTCAATTTTCTCTTGTATCTCATTGAACTTCCTTAAAATCCATATTTAGAATTCTTTATCTGTCATTTCAGTATTTTCATTTTGGTTAGGATCCATTACTAGAGAGCTGACATGATACTGTGCATGTCCTGTCACTCTGATTTTTCATTCTTGCAGAGTTCTTGCACTTATTCCTTCTCAGTTTAAGAACTGAGCGCACTTGCCTGAGTACTCCATGGGCAACTTGGGACCAGCACACCTCTCCCCATCACAGTCAGGGATTGAACTTGGGGATCAGAGGACAGTCCTGCAGGCCAAATCCTGTACCTCTAGGACTCAGTCACATTATTCAGGACCATGGAGTAGACATTTGTAAAGTGCTTGTTCAAAAATGAGCAGCTGTCATTTCTAATTTTTGTATTTCCTTTTATTTAGATGGGGCTTTTTTCCCCCCTTTTTCTCCTTCCTCTTAAGGCTATGCCCATAGCATATGTTGGGTAAGGAACTTTGACTTTGCTTCTGCATACTTTGAGGGTGACCAAGGTTCTAAATGATTACCTTGCTTATACATAGCCTTAGTGTGGTGGTTTTCTTAATTGCTAGTTATTTGTAGGCTGTAGCCATAGTATACCATGTGCATGAGTAGATTCCTTGCCTCTTCTCAATAAGCGGAAATGAAAGTCTTTGAAATCTCTTCTTTTTTCCCTAGTCCTGTGGACTTATTAACAGTATGAATTATACTGGGATGTCCAGTTTAATCTTCAGGTCAGTAATTGGTACTTGTGGTAAGAGTCAGCCAAACCCTATATGATTAAATCAGTAAATGCTGTAATGGGCTATGCAAGTTAATCTCCCTGCCGGTAATTGGATCTTGCCCAAGAGAGTCAGCCGCAGTGGTGTTTTGGGGACCTGTGTCTGGCCCTAATCAGTCAAAAGTGCTCAGGTTTCCCAGACAATGGGCATGGCCCTTAAGCTCCCAGGGAACCCCTTATTGTGTTCCACCATAGTGGAGATGGATGGGGTCAGTGAGACTGGGTCTGGGGATCCCACATTCAGGCTCCATAAAGGCATACACAAACTCTGTCTCAGCAGGGATTGAGGGTTGGCTCCTGGGTCACTAGGGAAAGCCACCAGGGAGGGGCTGACATGGCCCCACATGAAAAAAGCCTGTTCACAGGGAGGGACAGTCTGGAATTCAGAGTCCAGGAGGTAGGAGTAGGTTTCACTCTTCTGCTTCTTCCCTTGCTTCACCAGTCTCCTTTTGGCATCTGGTTACAAGCAGCAGCCCAAACCAGCTGAGCTCATCAGCAATTCTGCTGCTGGCTGTGAGCTTCCCTGACCAGGACCCCACCCTGGATACAGTGCAGCTTTCCTGTGTGGGGAGGTGTTCTGGGAGTATGCTGTGGCTGATATTCACCCCACCCTCACCTTTTAGTTCTACTGACCCAGGCCCCCTCAGCTCTCAGGGTCAGTTTACATATCTCTCCCCCTGCCCGTAAATGATGCAGTTGAGCCCTGGAGGTACAGGATCTGGCCTGCAGGACTGTCCTTTGATCTCTGAGTTCAATCCCTTTCCATTACAGGGAGAGGCATGCTGGTCCTGAGTTGTCTGTGGAGTGCTCAAGCAGGCTTAATGTCCCTCCACTTTGGAGTATGCCCTGTTTTGATCAAGCAGACAGGCCAGCAGTGTCCTGGAATACCAGCAGGAAGGGAGCCCACGATCCAAGCACTCTTGGTCTAATGTAGGTCTTTAAAGGGAAAGGCATGAGCCCCCCTCTCTGTGGAAGCCTTGATGTCATGGGCACACTGACTGGGAGGAAGGGGCCACTTCTGAGAGCCCCAGCTCAATCATCAGTTGGAGGCCCTGTGTTGATCCAGTTGGGAACTGGCATAGCTGCATTACAGGGGAAGGGAGGAGGAGGAAAAGAGTTGGAATGGAGAAGAGCTGGCACTGTAGTGCCTTATGTCCCAAGGTTCCCCACCCCCGACATGTTTTTCTCTTTTCTTCCCTGAAGCTATCCTGCCCTGAATGTCCAAGCTCTGTGCTCACACAGCTCCCATGAGACCCACCAGCCCCCTCTGACCACCATAGTCTGGGCAGGTGTTGGGGATTGTTTATGTGTGGTCCAGTGCTAAGGCAACTGAAAGACTCAAGCACCCTGAGTAGGACAAATGCACTCAGTGGGTGGAAAAGTAGTATGACACCCCCTGCCATGGCTTAGGTCTGTTGTGAGGATGAGTGACCCTGTGGGGTCTGGCAGCCTGGTACTCTGTTCTCAAGAAGCTCCCAGTTCACTGACAGCAGCAGCGTTTGGGTTTGTGAGGGTAGAGGGGCTCTCTGACAGTTCGGGTGCCTATAGTCTCCCAGAAGTGTGAGGGGAGGGAAAACAAACACGCCTGCCTACCATTTCTATGGGACTGCAAATTCTTTGGAGGTTGATCTCTGCCAAAATCTTGGTCCTTCTTGTTCTGCTGTACAACTTCTTCCTGTGGGATCTCTGGTAGATTCTGGCACTCTTCTGTCATAATTCTGCTTGGGCTATGTATGTTTTTTTCACCTAAAACTTTTTATGCTGAGACAATCTGGCAACTGATGGCTCTAGTCAGCCATCTTGCCTCCACCTGAAAGTTCATATATTAATTCCTAACCCCACTACCTCAGTTGTTACTATATTTGGAAATAGGATCTTTAAAGTGGTGATTAAGTTAAAATGAGGCCATTAGAGTAGCCTCAATCCAGTTTGACTGGTGTCTTTGTAAGATAAGGAAGTTTGTGCTCACAAAGAGATACCAGGGATGGTATCTCTGCACACAAAAGAAAGACCATGTGAAGACATAGCAAGAAAAAGGCCAAGTTCAGAGGTGTCAAAATCTAGCCTTCAGAACTGTGAGAAAATAAATTTCTGTTTAAGCCGCCCAGTCTGTGATGCCATTTTGTTATGGCAGCCCTAGCAATCTCATGCAGTTTTGGTATCAGGAAGCGCACTGATTGTGTAACACCTAAAAATGTGGAAGCGACTTCAGAACTGGGTAATGGATAGAGGCTTGGAAGAGTTTTGAAGCACACGTTCAAAAAAGCCTAGATTCTAGCTTTGAAGAAATTGTTGGTAGATATATAGGCATTCCAGCTGCTTCTAGTGAGGCCTCAGGAGAAAATGAGGAACATATTGTTTGACATTGAAGGGAAGGTGGTCATTGTTATAAATTGGAGATGTTGGCTAAATTGTGTTCTGCTTTTGTGGAATGTAGAACTTATAAGTGATTAACTTGGATATTTAACTGAGGAGATTTCTAAACAAAGTGTTGGCACAATCTTGTTTCTCCTTGCTGCTTATAGTAAAATTTGAGAGGAGAAAGGTATATTGGAGAAGAAATTGTGAAGCAAAAAGGAACCGGAACCTAAAGATTTGGAAAATTCTTAACCTATCCATAGTCCAAAAAACGAGAAAGTATATTCTGAAGAGAACACCAAAGGTGTTCCTGGACAGTCATTTGATAAAAGAAATTACAAGTATGACTCATGGATTCAATCAGCCCATTTCAGCAGTAGCGAGGAATAGAGAGGGGAATATACCAGTTGAAATACTGCTAACTTGGACTGAAAGGAACAGAGATGGGACAAAAGGAAGACAGGCTGTTGAGCTTCTGGCATTCTAGGGCAGGACAGTAGAGTTATCCAGCTACAAACGAGTTATCCTTCATGAAAAGAGCAGAATGACTACAAAAGCAGTTTTGAGATTCTCAGACTTGCCACTGCCGCCAGGGGCCCAGAGGGCACAGGTTTGGAAGGATGAAGCTATCTTTTTTTCAGTGTCAGTAGGCCAGGCTGTTGCTTCCCAGGACCTGTGGGGCAGGGCTGCATTTAGTCTCTCCTTGTTTAATGTGATAATAATGTAGATTTTCTATAGATGTTTGTTACCATATTGAGAAATTATCCTGTTCTTAGTGGACTGAGAGTTTATTTGTATCATGAATAGATATTTTGTGTAATGATTTTTCTGCATCTACAGAGATGATCATATAGTTTGCTTTAGTTTGTTAATATGAATTACATTAATATTTGAATGTTAAACTAGCATTACATTCCCAATATAAACCTAATTTTTCATGATATATTATCGTTTTTATATATCATAGCATTTATTTGCTAATTTTTGTACAGGATTTTTGTATTTATGTTCATGCGGGATATTGGTTATTATTTTTTACTTGTAATGTCTTTGCTTATGATATCAGGGTACTTCTAACCTCATACAATGAGGTTGGGGAACTTTCCTCCTCTGTTGTCTGGAAGAATTTGTATAGAGCAGATACTATATCTACTGTAAATGGTTCATAGAATTTGTCAATGAAGCCATCTGTACTTGGAATTTTCTTTCTTGCAAGATTTTTAAACTGCAAACTTTATAGGACTGTTCCTGCTATCAGTTTTCTTTGTGCATGAGGTTTAGAAGATTTTGTCCATCAAGATATTTGTCCATTTTATCCAAATTGTTGCATATGTGGAAATAACATTGTTCTTAATATTTTCTTATTATCTTTTCAGTCATTTTGGGATTGGTAGTGATGTCTCATTTTTTATTCCTTATGTTGTTGTAATTTGTGACTTCTCTCTTTTTTTTTTTCTATCAGTTTGGTTAGAGGTTTAAATTAAACCTTTTCAAAAATCCCATCTTTGATTCCTTTGATTTTTCTGTTTTGTTTTGTTGTTTTCAGTGTCATTGATTTCTAATATTATATTTATTAAAAAGAAGTGTAGAAACTATTCTTAGTTTGTGGCTCTTAAAAAAACAGGTGACAGCTTAGATTTGGTCTTCTTTTGGGCTATAAGTTCCTGACTTTTGGACCATAACATGTTGTATTTTGGTGACTATTTCATGTGTATTTGAAAGTAATGTGTAGTTTGCTGTTGCTGGTTGAAGATTTTTATAAAGGTCAGTTAGTATAATTAGGTTGATAGTGTTCAGGTCTTCCTATATCTTTATTGAGATACTGTTTATAAATTTTTCAGTTACTGAGAGGAATATTGAAATCCCTAATTATAATTGTGAGTTGGTGTATTTTCATTCATTTCTGGTAGTTTTTATTTAGTGTATTTTGAAGTATTTTTGTTGGGTGCATACACACTTAGAATTATTCAACTGCCTTCGTGTACTCTTTTATCAGTTGTAATGTTTAACATTTTCCCTAGTGATATTCCTTGTTTAGAAATCTACTTTGATATTAATATAGTCACTCCAGCTTTCTTTTTTTAGAATCCTGTTTTCTTTGTGTTTAGTTTTTTTAAATCAAGATGAAATAAATATAACATAAAATTTACCATTTTAAAGTGTACAACTCAGTGATATTTAGTATATTCACATATTCTGCAACCTAGTTCCACAACATTTTATTATCCTAAAAGAAAATCTTGTATCCATTAAACAACTATTCCCTATTCCACCCTGGAAGCCCCTGGCATCCACCAATCTGCTTTCTGTTTCTCTGGACTTACATATTATGAGTATTTCATATCGATGGAGTTACACAGTATGTGAATTTTGTGTCTGACTTCTTTCATTTAGCATAGTCCTTTTGAGGTTCACTCATCTTGTAGCACTTATCAGTACTTCATATGGC
Source organism: Avahi laniger (assembly GCA_963575035.1). Classification (NCBI taxonomy): domain Eukaryota; kingdom Metazoa; phylum Chordata; class Mammalia; order Primates; family Indriidae; genus Avahi; species Avahi laniger. Next base: position 17,100 of record CAUYSK010080094.1, on the reverse strand, counting down.
TGAGTAATGTTCTATTATTTATATTTGGCATTTTGTTTATCCATTCATCCATTGATGGTCGCTTGGTTTTTTTCAACATTTTGGCTATTGTGAATAGTGCTGTTGTGAACATTTTTGGACAAGTATTTGTTTTGAGTTCTTTGGGGCTTATACCTTGGATTAGAATTGCTGGGTCATATGATAAATTCTATGTCTGACTTGGAGGAACCACCAAACTGTTTTGCCACAGCGGCTGTACAGTTTTACATTTTCACCAGCAATTTCCAAGGTTCAACATCTTTGCCAACACTTGTTATTCTTTATTTTTTCATTATAGCTGTCCTAGTGTGTGTGAAGTAATATCTAATTGTTGTTCTGATTTGCATTTCACTAATGATTTATAATGTTTTCATATCTTTTTGGCCATTGATTTAGTTTATGTTCTTTGTTGAAATGTCTGTTTAACTTCTTTGTCCATTTTTTAAATAATGTGTTTGTTGTTAAGTTGTAAATTCTTTATATCTGGATGATGGACTCTAGTCAGATACATAATTTGCTAACATTTTCACTATTCTATAGATTTTTCCTTTTGTTGAACAAAAGTTTTAAATTTCTTTTGTTGTTTATGTACTTAGTGTCATACATAAGAATCTACTGCCAAATCCAAGATCATGAAGACTCATTTCTCTTTTCTTCTAGGAATTTTATGGTTTTAAAAAAACTCTTTTATTTAGGTCGTTGATCCATTTCAAGTTAATATTGTATATGCTGTGAAGTAGGATTTCAACTTTATTCTTTTCATCTTGAAATCTAGTAGTCCCAGTGCCATGTGTTGAAGAGATTATTCTGTCCCCATTGAATTGACTTAGCACCATTGTCAAAAATCAATTGACCATAGTTGTATAGATTTATATCCGAACTACCAGTTCTAATCCATTTGTCAAAATGTCTATCCTTAGGTCTCTATCTCACTGTTTTGAGTATTGAAGTTTGTAATAAATTTTGATATTGTAGTGTAGTAAGTTCAATATCTTTGTCAGCACTTGTTATTTTCTGTTTTTTGGTTTATAGCTGTCCTAATGTGTGTGAAGTGATATCTAAATTGTGGTTCTGATTTGTTTTTCACTAATGACTTACAATGTTGAGCATCTTTTCATATCTTTTTGGCCACTTGTTTAGTTTATGTTCTTTGTTGAAGTGTCCATTTTACTCCTTTGTCCATTTTTGGTATTTTGATATTGGCAATTATGGATCCTCCAATTTTGTTCTTTTTTATCAAAATCATTTTAATTATCTAGGCCCCTTGTAGTTTCATATAAATTGGAGAATTGACTTTTCCATTTATGTGAAAAATGCCATTGGAATTTTGATAGAGATTGCTTTGAATCTGAAGACCGCTTTGCAGAGTGTTGCCACGTTAAAAATATTGAGACTTACAAATTATACGATATTTTACTATTTTCCTCAGACTTTCTTTGATTTTTATCAGCAATGTGTTGTTTTTAACATACAGGGTTTTTTTTGTTTTTGTTTTTGTTTTTTTACCTTCTTGCTTAATTTTTTCCTAGATGTTTTATTCTTTTGCTATTGTAAATGGAATTACTTTTTTAATTTCCCTCTTGGATTGTTCATTGCTGGCACCTCAACATAATGGATTTTTTGGATTGATCTTGTACCCTGCAACTTTGCTAAATCTTTTTTTAAGCTCTAATAGTTTGTGCGAGTATGCATTGGATTCTGTGGGATTTTCTGCATGTAAAATCCTGTCATCTGTGCATAGAGATAGGTTTATTAATACTTGTACTTTTCAGTTTGAATGCCTTTATTTTTTTTCTTTGAGTAAAATTACTTTGGTTAAAACTTCAATACAGTATTAAATGGCAATAGTGAAAGGGAGTTTCCTTGTCTTTTTTCTGATGTTAAGGGGAAAGCTTTCAGTCTTTAATCATTGAATATTATATTATCTGTGAGTTTTTCACAAATGCATTTTATCATGTTGAGAAAGTTCTCCTCTACTTCTACACTTCTATGTGTTTTTATCATGAAAGTGTGATGAATTTTTGTTGAATGTTTATTTTGCCTCAGTTGAGATGATCACGTGGATTATTCTTTCGTTCTATTAATGTATTGTTTTATAGTAATTCCTTTTTTATGTTGAATCACACTTGTCTTCCTAGGGTAAATTCCTCTTGGTAATGGTGTATAATCTTTTTAATAGGCTTTTGGATTCAGTTAATAGTAACATAGTTATAATTTTTTTTATACTTTTTTGAAAGTGTGCAGAAAATAAAATGTGTTGTTTCTAACTATAAATACAATACTTCCTTAGATATCTGCCCGTACATTTAGCATTACTGGAGATCTTTTATTTATTTATTTATTTGGTACAGCTTTAAGTTACTATCTAGTATTCTTTCACTTCAACTTGAAGGACTCTCGAAGCGTTTCTTGTTGGACAGGTGTATTATTAATGAACTCCCTCAGCTTTTATCTGGCAGCATTTCAATTTGTCCTTCATTTTTTTTTGTTTTGTTTTGTTTTTTGAGACAGAATCTGACTCTGTTGCCCGGGCTAGAGTGCTGTGGCGTCAGCCTAGCTCACAGCAACCTCAGACTCCTGGGCTCAAGCGATCCTCCTGCCTCAGCCTCCGGAGTAGCTGGGACTACAGGCATGCGCCACCATGCCCGGCTAATTTTTTCTCTCTCTATATATTTTTAGTTGTCCAGATCATTTCTTTCTATTGTTTAGTAGAGATGGGATCTCGTTCTTGTTCAGACTGGTCTCGAACTCCTGACTTTGAGCGATCCACCCACTTTGGCCTCCCAGAGTGCTAGGATTACAAGCGTGAGCCACCGTGCCCAGCCTGTCCTTCATTTTTTTTTTTTTTTTAATTTTTTTTATTTCAGGAAATTCTAGGGGAACAAACATTTTGGTTACATGTTATGACTTTGCCACATCGCAACCATGATTTGAGACGTGCACTCCCCCCCCCACAATGCTCACCATGTACATTAGTTGTGAGTTTACCCACCCCTAACCTCCCTATGCCCGAAGAATATTACTACTGTGTGAACACCTTAGTGTTGATCAATCAGTGCCGGTTTGATGGCGAGTACACGTGATGCCTATTCTTCCATTCTTGTGATATCTCACTTTGGAGGATGGGCTCAAGCTCTATCCAGGGAAATATAAGAGGTGCTAGATCACCATCGTGTCTTATAATTGAGTAGTATTCCATTGTATACATATACCATATTTTATTAATCCACTTATGGATTGACAGGCACTGGGGTTGTTTCCGCTTCCATGCTACAGTGAATTGTGCTGCCATTTGAGTGCAGATGTCTTTATTATAGAATGACTTTTGTTCCTTTAGGTAGATGCTTAATAGTCATATTGCTGGATCAAATGGTAGTTCCTCTTGTAGCTCTTTGAGGTATCTCCAAATTCTTTTCCACAAAGGTTTCACTAATTTGCAGTCCCACCAGCAGTGTAAGAGTGTTCCTATCTTTCCACATCCTCGCCAGCATTTGTTGCTTTGGGATTTTTTGATAAAGGCCAATCTTACTGGAGTTAGGTGATATCTCATTGTGGTTTTGATGTGCATTTCCCTCATGATTAGAGATGTTGAGCATTTTTTTATACGTTTGCTGGCCATTATTCTGTCTTCTTTTGAAAAGTTTCTGTTCATGTCCTTTGCCCATTCATTGATGGGGTTGTTTGATTTTTTCTTGTTGATCTTTTCGAGTTCTAGATAGATTCTTGTTATCAGCCCTTTATGGGATTTGTACAAATGTTTTCTTTTTGCTTGTAGTCCCAGCTACTTGGGAGGCTGAGGCAGGATGATCACTTCAGCCCAGCCCAAGAGTTTGAGGCTGCAGTGAGCTATGATGTGATGCCACTGCACCCTAGCCAGGCCATAGAGTGAGACCTTGTCTCAAAAAAAAAAAAAAAAAAAAAAGTTTTGTGTAACCTATACCTTCTAATTGAGGGGTTCCTTGACCTCAGGCTGGTAACCCCAGGTCCATGTGCCAGATATCACACATACACATAAACAAAATGAATACTAAGAAGCATGTATAAAAGAAATAATATATGGTCCCTGTATATTTAAGGGCAATAATGCCTAATTCTCATGGGCATACGATGCAGTGAGGGGCAGAGAGAAATACAAGTTACTAACCCACAAGGGAGAACCAAACAAGAGCTTGGTAGAGAGATAAGTCCTATGCCCTGGGGATATAGCAGAAAGCCATCAGGGGGTGCTGGGAGCCATCAGGGACCAGGTGGCATCCTGGCCAGACCAGAAACATGCATGGATGTCAATATGCTGTATTTCCCCAAAGCGTAAGAAAATAAATTTACTGAAATATCTTTTAAAAATTAATAATAAATCTGAAAGCTCCTCAACTTTACCTGCTTTAAATATTGGGACTTGTGGTTGTTCTTCATGGATATCTTAGATGTGGTTTCTTTATTTAGTACGATGTCAAGTTAAAATATAAGATCTCTTCGAAGCCTGTCATCAAGGAAATAATTATAACAGTTCTCTAATTTATATTTAGCCTTAAAATTGTAAAACTACTTTAAATCTACATTTTATGGTGTATTTTTTCTAATTCAGATCTGATGTCTTTTCAGTGCCATTCAAATTGAGTAACTTTTTGTCAAAATTGTTGTAGAACTTTGAATAAATGTCTTTGTGTGCTCATTAACAGTGAATTACTTTTCTTTCAGATTCAAACATCTACTTCTTTGGGAACATCACAGATTTCACAGAAAATAATGCCTCTCTTGGAACTTCCTTCTGTTTCTGAAGATGGTAAAATGAAACTACTTAAGGATATTTTCTTTATTATACACATATTATTATAATAATTTCCATTCCGAGGTGTATTTTTCTCAAATGACCATATAGGGGAAGCAAATTTCCTTCTAACCTGTAGGTTCTTGGCTGAGGCTTAGTTAACAAAAGACAGATTAACAAGAAAAAACAAGTAGAAATGTATTAACATTCTTGTGTACATGGGAGAAACTCAGGGATGAGTAACTCAAAAGGCTGATTAAAAGTTGGTTTTATAGACTAACTTGAGCTTAAAAAAGGAAAAGAGATATTGGACTTCTGGGCTAGGGGCAGAGGGATGCAAGTTATGGGAAGGTGACCAGGAAAAGTATGGTATACAAGGGTAAAGATTGTTACGCACATTTAAGTCAGTATCTTCTTTGATAAAGTCTTATGATTAAGAGTCATCCTTCTTGGTACTGAGAAGGAGACACCTTTACACAGATAGATTTCCTTTATGAGTGTTAATTTCCCTTACAGAAGGGAAACTTATACTCTGTCTTTAGAGTTTTTCCTGTGTCTGCTGTTTCTTAAAATAATCAACTCAATATAATCCTTATGTCAAAAACACATATTTTAGAGTAGAATATTTTGCTCTCTTACTGTTATATAAAAAATTTCAGGCAATAGCAGATAGTTGTATATTTTCAGGAAATTTTTGCTAAAATTTTTTTAAAATAATACAATTTGGATGTTCCTTAAATTTGCTTTTGCAGTGGGATTTTTTTGGAATTTAAAAGTTGAACTCACAAGTTAATCATCTTTATTCAGCTGTGAGCCAAGAAACTCAACAAAACTTCGTAGATGTCTAATTTATAATGTGTTACGTAGTTGTTTAGAAAATTTTACTGTAGTAAATTTTTTAAAAACTTTTTTAAATGTCTTTGTTATTAAAGGAAAAACTCGTCTTAATATCTACATTTATATATACTTACAAATATTCTGATATCAAGTATCTGCTTTTCTATGATGACATTAGAAAGAAAAAGTAAATGTGTTTCTGTATTTCTAAGACTTTAAAAATTGCTAAATGTTAAATAACATAAACTGTCACATTGATTCTTGGTTTTGTAGAGAACGTTTTTCTTTGTGTGTGGTCACCAGAGAGGAGATGTTTCTGAGCTCATCTACTATAACTTCAATCTTAATTATTAGGGATATACTTCTGATTGTTTTAGTTTCCTTTAAGCCTCTTTTTAATGGTTTTACTAAGTGGTTAAGTGTTTCTCCAGTTTGGATCCTTTTTAATATCAATGTATGCATATGTTATATTTGTTAATATGTGCATATATACCTATATTTGTGTATATATTCATATGTAAAGTAGTTCTTGATCTCAGTTTACTTCTTTTAGACTTAAGGGGCCTGCCCTCTGCTGCTAATATTTCAGGATTTATCACTAAGTCCGATTATACTATCCAGGAAGAGTGAACAGCATATTAACCTGTTACTTTTAGTATTCGTGATGTGTGTCATCATCGGTATTGTCATTTCCTGTAAAATTTTCTTAGTCAATTTTAAAATAGACTAATGATTGCAAAAAGATGATCTTTAAAAATTGCATTTTGTAATTTTCCATATTTTTGTCATCAAAAATGTTATTTGTTTAAAAATACAATAATTTCTTTTCTCTTTGATTCTCATGTTCATATTTGGTTTTTAAAATAGACCCTTAATGTTTAATGTTCTTATTTATTTCAGAAAAATTAAAATGTTATTAAATTGATCATTTTTATTATTGACTTAAACATTGTTCTGTGAAATTTAGAGTCAGAGGAGGAATTTTTTGATGCACCATGTAGTCCCTTGGATGAGCCTCTTCAATTTCCAACTAAAGTTAAAACTAGTCGACACAGAAAGTTACAAAAACAGGATTGTTCAGTAAATTTGACTAAGTTTAAAATACGATTTGAAGTACCAGAGGTAAGTAACATGGTAAGATTAATATGGCTTATTCAAAATGCTTGTCATTTCTACTATTTATATCTTACTTATATAATGTCATTGCTAGTACGCATTGTTGTTTTCATCCTGATTAAGCTAAATCCAGACTTGCTGTGTGGTTCCTCTTGTAGGGGAAGGTGTGCTGAAAAATCGGCTCACAAAAGGCAGATTAATTGGAGAAAAGACATGCCAATTTATTCGATCATAGTTTTACATGACAGTAAAGCCTTAAGAATGAAGACTCAACCACTCAACAGGGTGCAAAAGCTTATATACCATCCTGAGATTATAGAAGGGGCTTAGATCCTGGCAAAACAGATTATGGGGAGGGTTTGAGAAAAGGAATTCTGTTGAGGGGCAATAAATGATTACTAGGGAGAATTCAGTGGGCTTGAGAACATCTAATGGTCTGCCTGTGGGACAAAGTCTGTTGGGCCTCCAGTGTGGACTGTGGTTTGTGACAAAAGTCTGTGCCAGGTTTGTTAACAGACTTTAATCTTCCTTCCTGTGATATGGGTTCAGTTAATGAAAACTCAAGAAAGGTACCAGAGGTAATTATTTTCTTCTTTGGTAGGTATAGATTTTAGACAGATAAGGAACTCAGAACATCTTTATTCTATGCTTTGGGAGAGGTAAAAGCTTGAGAGAAAGGGGAAGGAAAAACAGTTGTTCTCCTCGGTGGGTCTGTCCAGTCTTTATGCAGATAGCGGAAAAGTCTCTTCTAGCGTCTGTTGATCTCTAAGAGCCTTTTATTCAAAATATTCATTATACCAAGGAGACATATTTTGGAGTGAAGTTCCTTGTGCTCCTTCACCCCCTTTTTTGAAGATTTAACTTTCTTAAGAATTGGGATTTTAGATGATATACTGTATGTTTTCAGTACATATTTTATGAGAATGATTATTTAGTGTAACTATGTATTATAGTGTAACTATGTATTATATGTATATGCGGGTATAAAATCTCTCACAAATTTTAAATATATAATATTTATCTTATATATCCATATATAACCACTATGCACATGTTTTTGTTTATGTGGTGGTAGTTTCTTTTTTCTTTCTTTTCTAGGTTTTGATTCAATTTTATCACCTTGTTGGAGACTGTGAACTGCCTGTGGTAGAAATTGATGTTTTAGGATTGGGTACAGAAACTGAGATTAGAACATATGATTTGAAAGCAAATGCCTTTTTGAAAGAGTTCTGCTTAAAATGCCCAGAGTACTTGGGTAAGAATCTCTATTTTTAAAAATAATTAAATTAATTCTATTGTTCCACTACCCGGTGGACAGTTTTTAATTCTTTAGGCTCTGAATCAGTACATTTGCTAAAATATTCTCAGAAAACTATTACATTATGAGTTAATCTTTAACTTTTATCTTATAGTTGGTAATCCAGAGGGGTAGACCAGAGGAAACCATGAAGATAGTTTATTTCATTAAGGAAAATCAAATGATCATGGTTGAATTTTAAATTTTAACTGAATACTGGAACACTGAATTAGTTTCCTATTTTTGCTGTAACAGTTTACCATAAACTTAGTGTCTTAAAACAACACAAATTTATTATATTAAAGTTCTCTAGGGCAGAAGTCTAACACAAGTCTCACTGGGCAAAAAAATCAAGGTGTCAGCAGGAATTCCATTTTGAAGACTTCAGAGGAGGATCCATTTCCTTGTTTAGTCAGGTGTTGGCAAAATTCATTTATGTGGTTTAAGTCTCTGTTTCCTTGTTGCCTGTTAATCAGTGGCTGCCCTTAGCTCCTTGAAGCTTCTTTTGGTCCTTGCATATAGCCCCTCCATCTCAAAACCAGCACAGGGCATCAGATCCTCCTCATACTGCCATCTCTATAACTTCCTCTGATGCATTTTGCTTCTACTTTTAATCGTTATTAGATTGGACCACACTTGATAATTCAAGATACTTTCCCTTTAACCTTAACCTTAATCAGATCTTCCAAAGTCCCATTTGCCATACTAGGTAATATATTCAGGTTCCAGGGGATTAGCGTGTAGACCTCTTTGTTGGAGCTAGAGGATAGTGTTCTACTTAACACAAATCCTTTATGTTCCAGAATCATAATGGATATGATCCCTAAGGAAATACTGTTTTCTATGTTGGACATTTAGGGAGGGTACTATTTATATTTCTTCTTCTACATTTTTTGGATTTTTCCTTGAAAGATAATTGTGAATGGTAGAGGGAATGATTTAGACAACTAATCAATAGTTTAATTTCATTAAACGTTTTAGCTAAATAATATTATGTGTGAGGAGAGGTGACATTAAAAAAATTTTTAAATAGACTTTTTTTTTAGATCAGTTTTAGATTCACAGCACAATTAAGCAGAAAGTACAGAGATTTCCCATATATTCCTTGCACCCTCATACTCATAGCTTCCCCCATGATCAACCCTCCACTAGGGTGGTACATTTATTACAATTGATGAACCTACATTGACACATCGTTATCACCCCAAATCTAATAGTTTACATTAGGATTCACTATTGGTGTTATACATTCTGTGTGTTTGGACAAATGTATGATGACATATATGCACCATTATATTATCATACAGAGTAGTTTCACTGCCCTAAAAATACCCTCTGTGCTGCACCTGTTCATCCTCCCTCCTCCCTAACCCCTGGCAACTACTACTGATCTTTTTAGTGTCTTCATAGTTTTGCCTTTTCTAGCATGTCATATAGTTGGAATCATACAATATTTATCCTTTTCAGATTGATTTCTTTCACTTAGTAATATGTGTTTAAGTTACCACCTTGTCTTTTCATGACTCGATAGCACATTTCTTTTTAGCAATGAATAATATTCCATTGTCTGGATGTATTACGGTTTATTTATTCACCTATTAAAGGATATCTTGATTGCTTCAAGTTTTGACAATTATAAATAAAGCTGTTACGAACATCCACGTACAGGTTTTTGTGTAGACATAAGATTTCAGTTTCTTTGGGTAAATACCAAGGGGTACGATTGCTGGATCATATGGTAAGAGTAAATTCAGTTTTGTAAGGAATTGCCAAACTGTCTTGCTAGGTGGCTGTACCATTTTGCATTTCTACTGGCAATGAAAGAGAGTGCCTATTGCTCTATATCCTTTCCAGTTGTCAGTGTTCTGGATTTTGGCTATTTGGATAGGTGTGCAGTGGCAATTTGCATTTCCCTGGTGATGTATGATGTGAGGCATTTTTTTTATATGTTTATTTGCCATCTGTATATCTTCTTTGGTGAGATGTCATTTTTAAAATGGGGAGCAAGATGGGCAAGGTGGCTCATGCCTGTAATGTCAGTGCTTTAGAAGCTTGGGGCAGAGGATTGCTTAAGGTCAGGAGTTCAAGACCAACCTGGGAAACATAGTGAGACCCTATCTCTACAAAAAAATTTGTAAAAATAGCTGGGCATGAGGCATGCTTCTGTAGTCCTAGCTACTTGGGAGGCCGAGTTGGGAGAATCACTTGAGCCTGGGAATTCAAGGTTGCAATGAAATGTCATCACACCACTGTACTCCAGCCTGGATGACAGCGTGAGACTCTGTCTCTAAAAAAAATAAAATAAATTGACATGTAAATTAAGAACTGTGGCTTAAGACTTGGTCAGAGAATATGATTTATACATTTTTTTCTTGTATTCTACACTTGTTCCGTAGCCCTTTGGAACTTGAGTGTGGTAGATTGTGTTATGGTTATCTCTTGCCATACTTGCCATACCGTATACTGTCATATGTAGTAGATACAGAGTTTTGTTTTATTATGCTTTTTACATCAAGAAACAGTTTGCTCTGGTAATTGAAAAGTAAACCAACTTGACAGTGTTCTCTAATAATCCTAAAGTATTATAGCAGTTTTCAGTTTTTACTTTTTTTGTTTTAAGAGATGGTATCTCACTCTGTTGCCCAGGCTACTGTGCATTTCTGTGATCATAGCTCACAGTAGCCTGAAACTCCTGGACTTAAGCGATCCTCCTGCTTAAGCCTCCCAAGTAGCTGGGACTACAGGTGCACCATGCCTGGTTAATTTTTTTATTTTTTATTTTTGTAGAGACAGGATCTTTATGTTCAAGGCTGGTCTCAAACTCCTGGCCTCAAGTGATCTTCCCACCTTGGCCTCTCAACGCATTGGGCATGAGCCACTATGCTCGGCCTAATTTTTACATTTATTCTTATTTTTTATTTTCCTTAGAGCAAAGAAGAAAACAAGCCTTTCAAAACAATACAGGGTGTACAATTTTTACTACACCGATTTCTGATATCTTTACTTTTGTTTTCTCAGAGGGAATGAATTACACAGTTTCTTGAGCAAAATAAATGATCAGTATAATAGTTGTTCAGTGAATGAATAAATGTGTAAACAAAGTGGGGACCTTCTTAAGGGTTGAAATGTTAACACCATCAGTGTAAAGCTGTTTCATGTGCTAATAAGCATTTGAGTTTGTAGGACTTCATGGAATTTGTGGCTTTTTTTCCCCTCAAGAATTGTATGATTAGTTTGTAGTCCTTCCAGTCTCAGATGTTAATTTCCAGCAGCTGTAAGTAATTTGGTGGTGATACTTTTAAAAATTTGCTATAAAAATCTTTTTGACACCAGTTTCTCTAGTACAACAGGTTTTGATCAAAATTATATGGTAATAGATTTATTTTAATCTAACCTAATATACAGAAAAACTTAATGTCTCATCACATTCCTGATCTGTTTTCTGAACAACTGGGTTTTCAAGGACTCTGATTTTTGTTTTGTTTTGGTTTTTAACTTTTTTCTGTGATCCAGGGCCAGAATTTTCTTTCTGCCCTTTTATCGTGGTTCCTAAAAGCCGTTCTGTTTTTTCTTTAATTGATTGCTTGTTTTTTGTTTTTTTTTTTTTTTAACCTTGTCTACCATCTGGGTTTAGAAAGATAGGAGATTTCAGTGTTGTGCAGCAGAAGAGAAGGGAAGGAAATTTTAAGGAGAAATTACATTTTTAGAGTTTAAAAAATCAAAAAAGGACTTGACCTTGGTAAGGTAGAAACCAAGGTCCAGAACTGATTTAAAAAAGCCTTTGTTTCCAATTATATAATTATTAATATTGCTTACATTTATTTTCAGTTAGTTGTCCTATGAAAGGATAATTTTTAAAAATTATTTTTAGATGAAAACAAGAAACCAGTTTATTTGGTCACAACACTAGATAACACAATGGAAGATCTGTTAACACTGGAATATGTGAAGGTAAGCAGTTCCATTTATAACTGCTTAATATGGTGAGTTTGCTTATGATATGTTATAGTCAAGTTTTGAAAGTTTAGTAATCTTCAGTTTCTTTAATCTTCATTCTGATGTAATCTCTGTAACTCCTAACACTTTCAAGGTTTTTTTTCTTGTCATCCTGTATTAAATAGTTGTGATTTATAAATACTTCATATAGCAAGATGAGAAGCCTGTGTTCTACATAGAAATGACCTACAGTTTGATCTTTTTCTTCCATCAGAGTATTGAAAAAGAAATAAACTTTCTAGTCTTGATGGAATTTATTGTTGTATGTGGTTCAAGATGATGCTTTCACTTCATTTCCCACTGTTGAGTGAAGTTATCCGATTTTTGTGGTGTCAGTAACACCATTCCTTTCTTATTGATTTATGATACCTGCGGGGAGTTTAGCCATGCTCCCGCAAAAAATCAGGTCCTTTAGGTAGGGGTCATTGCAAAGGGTAAGAAAATAATAGAAAATGCAGAATAATTGAAATAAAAGAATACACAGAGATGAAGATATAGTTTTATAGATTTATAAAGATAAAAAAACAGAGGTACTCAAGGGTCCCTACAATATCCCTGTTAATTATAGGGCCCAGAATAAAGTTTCACATGGATATTTATAGGTACAGAGATTGATTGCCAGATTTACATAATAGCAGGTAATTCGTTTTGGGTTACAAATATTTTAAAAGGCTTCTATAGATTCCTTAACTAACTCTGGTTACAAAAGCTTTCAAGGACAAGAACTTAGACTTTCTAAGTTCTAAGATAAAGCTATCACTTAACCGAAGGGTTAAACAGAGATGTAGTGGCTCCATATTTCTTTATCAAGTTACTGCAGATAGAGACAGGTCATCAGAAGTCAAGCAGGAACTGTCCCTTGGGCTAATTGTTTTTAGCCGCAGGAATCTGTCTCTGGGCCGACACTCTTTGATCAGCTCTTATCCTGTGATTCCATGTAGACCTTGCTTTGTCCTTCAAAGCAGGTGGGAACCATGGTGTTAAGACTGCAGCAGTCACCTTGGAAAGCAGCCTCTACTGACCTTCTCAGATGCCCTCCTGAGGTGGAGCAGCTTTTGATATGGAAACTAACAGGTTCACATATTCTTTCAGGGCAGAGCCCAGCAAAACTCTTGAGACTATATCTGTCTCTAATATAGTAATATTAATTTATGGAGCGACAGATACCCGTTTTATCATCTATTATATTTTTCTATGGACTGTGGACTGTTTGTAATTTATTCCATGTTTCTATTGACATATTTTTATGTGCCATATTATTTTAATAATTACTGTATAATAATAATGCTAGAAGAGCATTTTCATTACTTTTAAGACCATTTTTGCTATCCATTATTTTTGATTTATTTTTTTTTTTTTTTGAGACAGAGTCTTACTTTGTTGCCTGGGCTAGAGTGCCATGGCATCAGCCTAGCTCACAGCAACCTCAAACTCCTGGGCTCAAGCGATCCTTCTGCCTCAGCCTCCCGAGTAGCTGGGACTACAGGCATGCGCCACCATGCCCGGCTAATTTTTTTATATATATATTTTTAGTTGTCCAGATCATTTCTTTCTATTTTTTAGTAGAGTCGGGGTCTTGCTCTTGCTCAGGCTGGTCTCGAACTCCTGACCTTGAGCGAGCCACCCGCCTCGGTCTCCCAGAGTGCTAGGATTACAGGCGTGAGCCACCGTGCCCAGCCTGCTATCCATTATTGATGTAGATATTTTAGAATTTTTTTGTATATGTATGCATTAAATAGCTTTTAGACCATAAATGTGTTCTAGTTGTAAAGGAAATGAATGGGTAAAGAAAATGTGATATACATACACAATGAAATATTATTCAGCCTTAAAAAGGGGGAAAATCCTATTTATGACACTATGCTAAGTGAAATAAGCCAAGCACAGAAAGGCAAAGCCTGCCTGATCTCCTTTTTATGTGGAATTTAATGAATTTGAACTCACAGAGACAGTAGTATGATGGTTACCAGAGGCTGGGGGAGAAGAGGAAGGAGGGACTGGGGAGTTGATTAAATGGTACAAAGTTTCAGATAGGAGGAATAATTTTTGAGATATGTTGCACAGCAGGGTGACTATAGTCAATAATAATATATATTTTAAAATAAATAAGAAAGTAAATTTCAAATGTCTCACCACAAAAATGATAGGAAAGCAAAGTGATGGATATGTTAGCTTAATTTAATCATTTTACATTTTATACATATGTCAAAATTTCACATTGTACCCCATAAATATAAACAATTATGATTCGTCAATCAAAAGTAATAATATTATTTTTTTAAAAAAGGAAAAAACATTATTTAGATACTTGCTGGATAATTCTATCACAAGTTTTGTTTTCAAATACAGGAAGAATTAGGATGAACTGTACAGAGTTGTTTATGACCAAATGATTTTTCTGCATCCTTGATAATATCCCACATTTCCTCTCCTGATAATAACAATGATAATATGTATCATTTATTAAATACTTACTATATGCCAGAGAGGTCCATACTTACCAGTTTTCTTTTGTTCTTGTGATGCAGTTATTTAGGTGATTATATATATAATTAAGTAATTATATATATAATTAGTTAAGTTATATAAACAAGTTATATAGACATGTATTAGGACTATCATGTGACTGCATATACATGTTTTCCTAACATGTTCTAACAGATTTATTTTCTTTTTGGATAGGCTGAAAAGAATGTACCCAACTTGAAATGTACCTATAACAATGTTTTACAACTGATTAAGGTATGAGTAGATAATGATTCATTTTTTTAATTAGATATTCTGTTTATATTTCTTATGAAAATTATTTCCCAATTGGAATTATAAGATCCTTTTAAGATAAAAACAAAATATTATAAATTATATTCTTTATATCTGCTGTTCCCAAGCCCCGGGCCATTGACCAGTACTGGTCTGTGGCCTGTTAGGAACTGGGCCAGCGAGCAAAGCTTGATCTGTATTTACGTATGCTCTCCATCAGTCGCACCACCGCATAAGCTCTGCCTCCTGTCAGATCAGTGAGGGCATTAGATTCTCCTAGGAGCACGAACCCTACCGTAAACTGCACATGTGAGGGATCTAGGTTGCCTGCTCCTTATGAAAATCTAATGCCTGATGATCTGAGGTGGAGGTGACACGGTGATGCTAGCGCTGGGGAGCAGCTACAAATACAGATTATAATTAGCAGAGAGGTTTTACTACACAGTAAACGTAATGCACTTGAATCATCCCGAAACCGTCTACCCCCACCCTCACCCCACCATCCACAGAAAAATTGTCTTCCATGACACCAGTCCCTGATGCCAAAAAGATTGGGGACCACTGCTTATACCACAAAGCATAGTGCCTTGTAGAGAGCAGAGAAACAGATATTTATTGACCTATTACTAAAATCATCTTTGTTCTTTAGGTGAATTTTTCCTCTTTGGATATTCATTTACACACTGAAGCGCTTCTGAATACAATAAATTACTTTAATAATATCCTTCCACAATCAGAGGAAAAATCAGCCTCAGTGAATATTACAGAGACTGAAGACAAAGGAGATGTCATTAAAAAACTAGGTATGTTTCTTTAGAATTCAGATTCAAATTTTTTTACCTAGTAGATCAATAAATCTAGGCTCTGGCTTTATTATTAATTTATTATATTGACTTCATAATTCTGTTGCCTAGGTTAATATCTAGAAGGATTCATTATATACCAAGTTAATTTTAGAAAATAATGGTAAAGAAAATTGATTACTGCTGAAGAAAATGTGGCTTTGTTTATTATATATAATAATTAGTTTTAGTTGACGACTATACAGCATAAGTATTTGATTTAGATTAAAATTTATGCATGTATTCACACCTAATGGGTGCAGTGCTCACTGTCTGGGGGATGGACACACTTGTAGCTCTGACTTGAATGGGGAAAAGGCAACATATGTAACCTAAACATTTGTATCCCCGTAATATGCTGAAATAAAAATAAATAAATAAATGAGTGAGTGAATGAATGAATAAATAAATAAAATGTTCTGACTATAAAGAAAAAAATTGTGCATGTAATAGCATGATTATTTTAGATTAGAAAAATGTCACTAAAAATTTGACTAAATTTTCAGTAATATTAGAGCATATTTTTTAATCAGAGTACAGTACTTTTTAAGCAATGAAAAGTTAAAATTTTGATAATGACAAGTATTGCCTAATAATCAGCTATCAAAAGATTTAGGAATTTATAGGTACAGTTTCTTAGTTTCAAATGTTTAGTCTCCTCTAGAAATAGTATTTTGTCTTTATTTGCTTTTGTTTTCATTAGATTAGATTTTTTTTTGTGTTTTAGAATTCCCTGTTAAGTAAGCAATGTCATACCTTATTTTCAACAGAATTGCAGATCAGGGTTTCTCTAAAACTACTACTTGTGGTGGTATTTCAGTTACTTTGTATCTATAGTGAGGTAACTACTAAAATTTCTTCCTTGTGTTTTACAATATGACCTTTTTTTGCAGCTTTTAAATTATCCACAAATGAAGATATTATTACCTTGCAGATTTTAGCAGAATTATCATGTTTACAGATCTTTATTCAAGATCAGAAACGTAAAATTTCTGAAATTAAGATTGAAGGTAATACAATTTTATAAAAAATAAATTTAGAACTATTAAATGAAAGAAAAGGCAATTAGTCATCCTTTTATTCCCTTAGGACTTGATTCTGAAATAATTATGAAACCTTCAGTAACTGAAATAAACGCAAAGCTAAGGAATATAATTGTTTTGGATTCTGATAAAACAGCTGTATACAAAAAGGTAAGAATTTGTTTTTATTAAGTAATAGTGTTAATACATCATTAAATATAATTGTATTTTAAGAGTGGTCATAGATATCAGTTAGATAGACAGTTGTTGGAATTTAGCAATGTGGCTTATTAGGTCTGTGGGTTTTTTTTTTTTTTTTTTTTTTTTTTGAGACAGAGTCTCACTTTGTTGCCCTGGCTAGAGTGAGTGCCGTGGCATCAGCCTAGCTCACAGCAACCTCAAACTCCTGGGCTCAAGCAATCCTACTGCCTCAGCCTCCCAAGT